>SSNR01000287.1:356031-426777 GCA_006937965.1 Callopanchax toddi
CCCCCCCCCCCCCCCCTTTAACATAAAGTCACATAATAATAATAATAATAATAATAATTTCTCCCACGTGGCTTCACCACCAGGACCCCGCAGGTGAACTCCGCTCTAATTTTCATTCAAATCCACAAACTTGACAGGTTTTATGTTGATGACGCGTCAACAAATAGGGGTCAGCTGAGGTGTCCGTACGCATCAGACTAACCTGGAACTGCCCCAGAAAAGTCGCTGCACGGCGGATCATACTCAAACAGGTACTCGAACTGCAGGTCCTCATCCGGACAGTTGATTCGGCCCAGCTCTTCCTCCAGGTCCCGGTCGTCGTAGAAGGAGGTCATCTGTGTCCGGTTGTGTTCTCTCTCTCCCTCCGGGCTGCTGAGGATGAGCGGTGCTTTGCGGGGAAAGCAGCTCGGAGTCACGCATCGGCGAGGAGCTGCAGGAGGTGAAGCGCCGGAGTTTCCTGTTTGTGCTCGCAAACAGGAGGCGGGTCTATTTACAAACAGCGCAGTTTGACGGAGCGCAACAGGCGCTAAAGCGCTGCAGTCAGCCAGCCTGGTGCTGCCCCCGGGTGTCGGACGGGCTGCAGTGACACCGGATACCGACGTTTGTTTTTATTTATTTACTAGAGGCAGCGCTGCAGGCAGATTAAATTAAAATCCACTCGTTTTCTGCTGCATCATCATCCACCTGTCTGCCCCGGATTGGCCTTCCTGGTCACGCGCTTTTTGTTGTCAGACGAGACGCACAGGTTCTCCTCGGGGTATTGTTGCAGGATTCGATTCATCGAGTTGGTTTTCAGCTAAAGTTCCGCGCAAAATCTGCAAACATCCTAAAACAGCTTTTATATTGAAAGTCAGCGGGAAAAGTATTAGAGAAAACCCAACTTTAGTTCAACACCAAGTGTCTGGAAGTTTCTCCTGACTGATGATGACATCCCATAATCTAAACGCACCGCGGTGCTCTACTCTATCAGTGAAAAAGTCAAATGTTTTCATTACCAGATAATCACAACACTTCAGCAGTACCTTGATCCATGGACCTCATCATGTGGTACTGAGCCAGTCTCCAGTTCTCCTTGAACATCTGGAGGGGAAAAAGTCAACAAAACCAAAAAAAAAAAAAAAAGAATCAAAAAAAGTCAAATAAAGCAGCTGAAAACGACCCTCTTCAGACAGCCATGGTGGAAGAGGCTGTTTTCTGAAAATAGGCTGAAAGGAGGAAGAAAAGAAGAAAAATGTCTTTTCTGTAAACGCGCTCTAAAACCTCCTCCTCAGAAACATGCGTCCGCAGCGGCTCCAGCAGAGGTTCTGGTGTCGAGTCCCCCTTCCTCGAGCTCTAGAAGGATTACTTGAGCATCAAGAGCGGTTTCCTTCCTCGCTCTGGGTGTTTATAATGCTCCAATGCTGTAAAATAACGGGATTCCCTCAGTGTTTCCTCCTGTTTGTGCGCCTTTGCCATGGAAACCTGGAGCCGGTCCATGTCCGAGACTCAGGGCTTTCCTGCAAAGCCCCACACTCAGGAATCCATGACGTCTCCGGCTCCCGCGCCAAGGCATTTCTGCGGCTTCTCTCAGACAGTAGCACACAAGAACTTCATTGTAGGGATGAAGAAATGGCTGTAGGAGAGAAGGAGAAGGGAAAGAGTTCACAAGTTTCATTAGATTCAGATAGAAACCACATGGAGCTGTCCGAACGCACAGATCCGTCTCTTCTTGGTCTTTAACTTCTTTAAAAGTTGATTTAAAATGTTGAACAAACACAAACCAATCACTTTCATTGATGTTAAACATATCTGACTCCTGTTTAGTTTCTGGTTTTGCATGTTTTTCTCAGTTGAATGTTTTTTTGTTTGTTTTTTTTTTAGATCAGACAAGCTTTAATATCAGATAAAAATTAACCTGACTAAATACAAAATGTATGATTTAATGGCAAGTCCATCCAAACCAACCTGGTGGATAAAATAAACGCCCCCTTTGATAAATAATGAATTAAATAACCAGGTTGTTTAGAAAGCTGAGTTCAGTTCCACCAGCCCCACCCAGACCTAATCACTACTAGACCTGATCACCACCAGACCTGATCACTAGACCTGATCACTACCAGACCTGATCACTACTAGACCTGATCACCACCAGACCTGATCACTACTAGACCTGATCACTACCAGACCTGATCACTACTAGACCTGATCACCACCAGACCTGATCACTAGACCTGATCACTACCAGTCAGACCTGATCACTACCAGACCTGATCACAACAGACCTGATCACCACCAGACCTGATCACTAGACCTGATCACTACCAGACCTGATCACCACTAGCCAGACCTGATCACTACCAGACCTGATCACTACTAGACCTGATCACCACCAGACCTGAACACTAGACCTGATCACTACTAGACCTGATCACTACCAGTCAGACCTGATCACTACCAGACCTGACCACTACTAGACCTGATCACTAGACCTGATCACTACCAGTCAGACCAGATCACTACCAGTCCTGATCACTACTAGACCTGATCACTACTAGACCTGATCACTATTAGACCTGATCACTATTAGACCTGATTACTACCAGACCTGATCACTACCAGACCTGATCACTACTAGACCTGATCACTACTAGACCTGATCACTATTAGACCTGATCACCACCAGACCTGATCACTACTAGACCTGATCACCACCAGACCTGATCACTAGACCTGATCACTACTAGACCTGATCACTACCAGTCAGACCTGATCACTACCAGACCTGATCACTACTAGACCTGATCACTAAACCTGATTACTACCAGACCTGATCACTACTAGACCTGATCACTAGACCTGATCACTACCAGTCAGACCAGATCACTACCAGTCCTGATCACTACTAGACCTGATCACTACTAGACCTGATCACTAGACCTGATCACTAGACCCGATCACTACTAGACCTGATCACCACTAGACCTGATCACCACTAGACCTGATCACTACTAGACCTGATCACTACCAAACCTGATCACTACTAGACCTGATCACTACCAATCAGACCTGATCACTACCAGTCCTGATCACTACTAGACCTGATCACTACTAGACCTGATCACTACCAGACCTGATCACTACCAGTCAGACCTGATCACTACCAGTCCTGATCACTACCAGACCTGATCACTACCACTCAGACCTGATCACTACCAGACCTGATCACTACCAGACCTGACCACTACTAGACCTGATCAGTACTAGACCTGATCATTACCAGACCTGATCACTATTAGACCTGATCACTATTAGACCTGATCACTACTAGACCTGATCACTACTAGACCTGATCACTACTAGACCTGATCATTACCAGACCTGATCACTATTAGACCTGATCACTATTAGACCTGATCACTACTAGACCTGATCACTACCAGACCTGATCACTATTAGACCTGATTACTACCAGACCTGATCACTACTAGACCTGATCACTGTCAGACCTGATCACTATTAGACCTGATCACTACCAGACCTGATCACTATTGGACCTGACCACTACCAGACCTGATCACTACTAGACCTGATCACTACTAGACCTGATCACTACCAGACCTGATCACTACCAGTCAGACCTGATCACTACCAGTCCTGATCACTACCAGACCTGATCACTACCACTCAGACCTGATCACTACCAGACCTGATCACTATTAGACCTGATCACTACCAGACCTGATCACTACTAGACCTGATCACTGTCAGACCTGATCACTATTAGACCTGATCACTACCAGACCTGATCACTATTAGACCTGATCACTACCAGACCTGATCACTACCAGACCTGATCACTATTAGACCTGATCACTATCAGACCTGATCACTATTAGACCTGATCACTACCAGACCTGATCACTATTAGACCTGATCACTACTAGACCTGATCACTACCAGACCTGATCACTACCAGACCTGATCACTGTCAGACCTGATCACTATTAGACCTGATCACTGTCAGACCTGATCACTACCAGACCTGATCACTGTCAGACCTGATCACTATTAGACCTGATCACTACCAGACCTGATCACTATTGGACCTGATCACTACCAGACCTGATCACTACCAGACCTGATCACTACCAGACCTGATCACTATCAGACCTGATCACTACCAGACCTGATCACTCCAGACCTGATCACTGTCAGACCTGATCACTATTAGACCTGATCACTAAGACCTGATCACTACCAGACCTGATCACTATTAGACCTGATCACTACCAGACCTGATCACTACCAGACCTGATCACTACTAGACCTGATCACTGTCAGACCTGATCACTACTAGACCTGATCACTACCAGACCTGATCACTATTAGACCTGATTACTACCAGACCTGATCACTACTAGACCTGATCACTGTCAGACCTGATCACTATTAGACCTGATCACTACCAGACCTGATCACTATTGGACCTGACCACTACCAGACCTGATCACTACCAGACCTGATCACTACTAGACCTGATCACTACCAATCAGACCTGATCACTACCAGACCTGATCACTACCAGACCTGATCACCACCAGACCTGATCACCACCAGACCTGATCACTATTAGACCTGATCACTATTAGACCTGATCACTACTAGACCTGATCACTACCAGACCTGATCACTATTAGACCTGATTACTACCAGACCTGATCACTACTAGACCTGATCACTGTCAGACCTGATCACTATTAGACCTGATCACTACCAGACCTGATTACTACCAGACCTGATCACTACTAGACCTGATCACTACTAGACCTGATCACTACCAGACCTGATCACTACCAGACCTGATCACTACCAGACCTGATCACTACTAGACCTGATCACTACTAGACCTGATCACTATTAGACCTGATCACCACCAGACCTGATCACTACTAGACCTGATCACCACCAGACCTGATCACTAGACCTGATCACTACTAGACCTGATCACTACCAGTCAGACCTGATCACTACCAGACCTGATCACTACTAGACCTGATCACTACCAGACCTGACACTACCAGACCTGATCACTACTAGACCTGATCACTAAACCTGATTACTACCAGACCTGATCACTACTAGACCTGATCACTAGACCTGATCACTACCAGTCAGACCAGATCACTACCAGTCCTGATCACTACTAGACCTGATCACTACTAGACCTGATCACTATTAGACCTGATCACTATTAGACCTGATTACTACCAGACCTGATCACTACCAGACCTGATCACTACTAGACCTGATCACTACTAGACCTGATCACTACCAGACCTGATCACTACCAGACCTGATCACTACTAGACCTGATCACTACCAGACCTGATCACTATTAGACCTGATCACTACCAGACCTGATCACTACTAGACCTGATCACTGTCAGACCTGATCACTATTAGACCTGATCACTACCAGACCTGATCACTGTCAGACCTGATCACTATTAGACCTGATCACTACCAGACCTGATCACTATCAGACCTGATCACTACCAGACCTGATCACTACCAGACCTGACCACTACTAGACCTGATCACTAGACCTGATCACTACCAGACCTGACCACTACTAGACCTGATCACTAGACCTGATCACTACCAGACCTGATCACCACTAGACCTGATCACTACCAGACCTGATCACCACCAGACCTGATCACTATTAGACCTGATCACTACCAGACCTGATCACTACCAGACCTGATCACTACCAGACCTGATCACTACCAGACCTGATCACTACCAGACCTGATCACCACCAGACCTGATCACTACCAGACCTGATCACCACCAGACCTGATCACTACTAGACCTGATCACTACCAGACCTGATCACTACCAGACCTGATCACTACTAGACCTGATCACTACCAGACCTGATCACTATTAGACCTGATCACTACCAGACCTGATCACTGTCAGACCTGATCACTACCAGACCTGATCACTGTCAGACCTGATCACTACCAGACCTGATCACTGTCAGACCTGATCACTACCAGACCTGATCACTGTCAGACCTGTAGGATTAATAAGTCACTTCAGTTGAACCTGTCTGACAACATGGAGGCTAAAAGATCTCAACAAGCAACACATCCTGTCCTGTTAAACCAATCCATGAGAGAGACCCAAGGCCAAATTCTCTGCTGACCAAAAACAACACAAAGACTCGTCTCACGTTTACAGAAAACATCTTGATGAACTCCAGGACTTCTGGGAAAAGATTCTACAGACTGACAGGACAAAAGTGGAGCTTTTCTGGGTGGTGGTAGTGTGATGGTCTGGGGGAAACCATGAATTCTGCTGACTACCAGAAAATCCTGAAGAAGAGTCTCTGACCTTTGACCTTAAAAAGGACGTTTATGTTGGAAAACCCTCCAATGTGTCTGAAATGAAACAATTCTGTAAAGAATAGAGATAAAACTCCTCCACAGCACTACCAGAATTCACATATTCTACATCCAGCTGTTCAAACCAGTTGTTAATTTTAGGGGTCAAATACTTTTTCACATCAGGCAGAGTCAGGCTGGTTTGGATTTGAAAACTGCATTTAGTATCAGCTCAGGTTATCTTTGTCTGATGTGAAACGTTTAAGTTGAACAAAATCAAAGTAGAAACGGAGTAAATCCTTTTCACACCAAGGTACCTGTAGAACGGAGCTCCAGAAGCAGACGTGACCCCAGCAGGAGGACAGAGCTGCTAAAGAAGTTACGTAACCTGAAAGGGAAAATGTCTTTATTTTGGATTTAACTGTGTCTCGTGCATGTGTGTAGTTTTCTGTCAGACAGCAAAATGACATCGACTTTCCATTTCCAGGATGATTATTCCAGACGCATTAAAGGACACAGACAGAAAAACTTTTCAACCCGACTTTAAAGAACGAGCGGGGAAACGAGACTCTACTGTTTACATGTTCAGGTTCCAGATTTCTAAACAAATCCTAAAGAATTAGGAGATTTAATCAGCAAAAGTTTTACTTCTCATCTCGCTAATGTGGCTGCTTCTTAATGAAATGGAATAAAGTTGATCCTGAATCCATTAGCGGAGTCGGGACGCTGGAGCTGAAGCCGACTTCACATTAACAAGTTGACATGTTGTCCAGCTGAGGCTCACATGAGCCAAGTTAAACTATATGTTCCTGTCTGAGAGCCAAGACCTGCTGGAGGGCAGCAGCTAGCATGGACGTGCTTATTGATGCTGAGAATGTGTGAAAATAAAAGTGTTTTAGAGGAGCTCTGATTGGTAATAGACTCTGAGCTCCACATCCTAAAGGACTTTCTACGAACAGCGTCGAATCATTCTGTGCTCTAAAGATCTGACACAGTTAATTAAACATAATAAATGAAAATAATGTACACTGAAAAAAGAAAACAGGGGTCTAACTTTAAAAAATTGAAGTAATCGGTCTCATGTAATTAAATTAAGTTCTTTCAAAGTTAATTTATTAAATTTGTTTAAAGTAAACTTTAAAAAATGTACTTGGATAAACTTAATTAAATTACTTGTGACCGATTACTTCAATTTTTTTAAAGTTAGACCAATGTTTTTTTTAGGTTAGACCAATGATCTCTTTTTTTCAGTGTACACTCTAAAAAGTAAAACCATCATTTAGTTAAATTTTTTGGTGTAACATTTCACACTCAAGAATTTTGAGCAGATTGGAGATAATTATATTGATAAAGTTGGCTTGTCTCCAATCTACTCAAAATTCTTGAGTGTAAAATGTTACACCAAAAAATTTAACAAAATAATGGTTTTACTTTTTAGAGTGTACATCTAAATATTTAGAATCACATCTAAATACAGATGGCAAATATTTGAAATGAAATCAAAGAAATTTTATCCAAATATATAGAATCAAAACAAAACGTCACAATATTTTTATTTTTTAAAATCATATAGTCTATAATAAAAGTGGAAACTTACATTTTGGAATTAAATCTCAATTTATAAAGTTGAATTTAAATATTTAGAATCAGGCCTAAAGAAATATTTACTCTAAATATTTTAAATCTGTTATAATACAGATTAATGTAAATGTTTCAAAGCAAATCTGTCATGTTCTGCCCCCTTGTGTCCAGTTTGTGCCTGTGTTCCTTCTCCTGTGTCCTGCACTAATCCTCCACAGGTGTATCTTGTCTCTTTGATTAGCTCGTTCTATGACAAAATCTAAATACACAAAGAGGAATCTAAATATTTTAAATAATTAATAAATGTATTTCAAATATTTAGAATGAAATCTACAAAAAAGTTAATTCTAAATGTTTAGAATCAAATCTAAATGTAAATGTTTCCCATCCAGCAGATATAAACTCCTCCTCATTTATGGGATTTTTATTAAACTCCTCAGATCATGACTTAATGAACATGTCACTTAGGGAAGGAGAATGTCTCTGTGTCCAGACGGCTGAGCTCCTTAGTTTTTTTCTTAGAGAAGTTATTCCGAGTTCATTTAGATTTTTCCATCACTGTGAAACAGCTCACTGGGGTCGACTGGTCTGGGTCTGTTTGACTGGAGTGACACGTGAATCTGAGATGTTCAAACCAACAGAACTCTAATATGGAAACATAGAGTGACACACCTCATGGAAATATTTATATCAAAATTCAAGGAGCATCAAGAAATGTGACCTGCTGACTTCTTTACTCTGTAATAAAACAGCTTTCTCTGTGAGTGGCCTCTGATTTAAGCTTTTACATCTTTATTTTATTTGTAGTGGATGCTCTGCTTTGGTTTGGCTGCCACTATGGTGCAAAAGCATCATCATCCTATATGTGGCAGGAGTTTCAGAGAAACTTTTATTGGTATGAAGAGCGAAACGTGACTGTAGCTTTTAATTTTCTAAAGTTGCATCATTTTATTATTGGCACCACATAGAAGCTGCAGTTCCCTGAAAAGCGGTAACCAAAGGCCACTTTTAGCAAGTCAAGCGTTGAAAACAACGACTTTGTTAAAGGCACACTATGTAATTTTTTTTATATTTTAAATCTTCTTCCTTGAGCCAGTCTGTGCTAATCTGACCCTTTACATAGTTAAAGAAAACTCACTCAGCCCATCTGCTGCTTGGATCCAGAATACCGCGTTTGCAACTTCTGAGTCTCTGGTTCGGTGTCCTGAAGTCTCACAAAGTCACGTATCTCACGAGGGTTAGGCTAACCCCAGATATCATATATATTACTAGATATCTCACCCGCGCTGTTCATCAATGGACCTTGACGTCCCTACGCCGGCGGCCATCTTACTTCAGACAGCTGCTCCTTTCTTAACATTGGTGTCAATGAAGCATGTACTAATAAATACCTCTAACTTTCTCAAATTTTAACCGATTTTCAAACGGTTTGCATTTTTATAAACGTCAGAGACGTCACGTGGCTTTGAAATATATCGATAATGGTCAGGAAAACTCATAAACTCTATCATATCTCAAGTCTATACATGAAAGTAACCCGTTTGTAAATCCGTTAATTTTTCATCGAGTTAAGTTAATTTTTAGTTAAGTTGATCACTCACCTTCCATTTGCTGCCATAGAGAGCAGAACGTCAGCTGTCTGAAGTAAGATGGCCGCCGTGTAGGGACGCTGTTGACTCCCAGATAGGGCATTTAGCAAAATATATGATATCTATGGGCTACCAATGTGGCTAGCTGTTATGCTAGCTCCGGAGTGTTTTTAGCTCATGATTCCTGATTTTTTTCCCATCTCTCCCTGCTTGAACACAGCTGATTTCTTTGAATGAGTGATGAACCGCTCCAGTAGAAAGCTATGAAGGCTGAGGAGACATTTAAACAGTTAGATTTAGGTGTTTCTGAGCAGAAACAATGCTAATGTTTATACAGTAGTGACTTAGAACGGACACTAGGGGGTGCTAAAAACAAGCAAAACTGCAAAGTATGCCTTTAACATTTGAATCCAGTTTTAAATCACAGAAATTGTCAAATAAAAGTCTAATAATCACAGCTGACCAAAAGTCTGGTTTCAGCAGCATCAGACGAAACAAAAACATTATAATCAAGACGTCTTTGTAGAATAAGTTGTCCAAGTATCGAGCCCTGGGGAACACCTTCAGTCACACAGAAAAAGCCAGAAGTGATGCCTTCTTTCTTTATACAACGAGAGCCTGGTGGGTACAGTGGTAGAGAATATGAACACAGAATTATTATTTGTTACTTTATAAACAAAATAATCAGCTGTGTTACACAACCTGGTGGTAGCAGCTAAGCTGATGGGGTTTTAGTTTGGGCAGTGCTGGCATGTCATTGTGCAAAATGGAATCTATTTCCTTCCTGCCACAACTTGAGATCCCTGGAAAACATTTTCCCTCTTTTCCCAAACTGCACATATGAACTCATTTGTTCCATCAACACGGAAACTACATACATCCGTGGGACAGCCTCGTTACGTAGCCAGAATCCGATCAATATTTGAGTGTTTGTAGTAAAATCCAAGAGTGGAAAAGTGGCACACAAGCTGAGAGGGTTTTCCCATAAAACAACATCCCCTCCCTCCTCTTGTTGGGACTGCTTTCTGCCCCCTCCAGGTTTTCAGTCCACTCAAAAAGGGCAGGATCCATTCTGTGTATTTAGAATCTGCATCTATATTTGGTAGTCAAAACAAACCAAAATAACTCTATTCAACAATTCAGCAGAAAGAAAAACTCTCCCCTCCCACAGACAATCCAGCCTCCATTAATCTGGATGCACCGGTCCTTTCTCACTTGCGCTGCAGAGGAGAGTCTGGATCGGATCCAGTCTCGTCTTTAAGTGATTTGGGAGCTTTTGTTGAGACGTATTCACCAGTGTGATCAGGAGAGCTCAGGGAGGGGCAGGGAAACATTCACAGCTCTGTTTTAAGAGTCATGGGTGTTAATAGGAATCAAAGCATTCCAGACCCACGAGCTATAAATAGTTCCAGAGGAGGGTGTGTGTTCACGCTTTGTCATTTCTTTGTGAAAGGCCAGTCGTTGCCTAAATCCAGTGTTTACTCAGAGCAATAACGCTGCGTAGTAAACAATCCGTGCTCATCATTTGTTGTCGCTCCGCATTTTCTGTTGCTTCAAAACAGCTTCCTGCAGCGACAGAGGCCAGATCAGCGGCATCTGAAACCAGACCCGGTTCTTTTCATCCCACCCTGACCCAATGTGGCCTTTAGGACAGTATATGACACGGATCTAGCATTAGGTAATGCAGCAAAATCTGTACAGAACCTGAAGAACAGAGTGTTTTAGGTCAGGCTTGATCACATCTGACTCACTAAGCTGTTAAGGGAGGCGATTCATTAAGCATTACAGGAATGTTTGGGTTATTAGTTATAAGAACCACAGCCAGTGATGACATCACTCGAAGTTAACGGTCTCTCTAGAAACAGGAAGTAGTCCTCTAACTGCTGAACAGTGTTAAATTAGAAGATAATTTGGGG
The DNA here is from genome assembly GCA_006937965.1 of Callopanchax toddi. NCBI lineage: Eukaryota > Metazoa > Chordata > Actinopteri > Cyprinodontiformes > Nothobranchiidae > Callopanchax > Callopanchax toddi. Next base: position 367,489 of record SSNR01000287.1, read on the forward strand.
TATTTTTAACAACTATGCTCAAAAATCTTAAACCGGTGAATTAGAACAATATCACCAGTTAGTATTTCTTCAGGTAGGAGATGCTTTTATCCAGTGTGATACACCTAGTACTGAGACATGACAACTGCAGTGACTCTCTGTGTAATGGATGCTCTGCACTCCTTGAAGATCAGCCAATGTCAGAATCCAGATGAGGAGAGTTTCTAGAGTAGATTTCCAGGTCCATGATGATGACTGGCTGATCAGCTGATTTAGATTCTCTAGAGCATCCTATGGATCTATGTGCTGAACTGGACCTGGTGTTAGATCAACTGAACCTGCAGCTTCCGACCTCTCAGGTTTCTTTTAACCTGAGTGTTTCAGCAGGAATTATCCGACAGGTCGGCTGATATTTGTTTGACAGGATGAACAACATGACATTTCCTGCCTGATGCCTCTTTGGATGAAATGAAATGCTCCCAAAAAACTGCATAAGTGTTTACATCCCTGCTGTATTTGCACACTTTTTCAATGCACAAGTATATTTGCACATCCCTCATAACAATAACTCTATTCAGTCTGATACGTCTGTGACTGTATCTGAATATGACTTTGAAGATTGTACTGGGTTTTCACATTATAACATATTTTTGTGTCATTACTCTTATGCTTTATATATATTTTTAGTCTTGCGTGAATCTGTTTCTTCTTGACTTGCCTGTAACTTGCTGCTGGTGCACCTGAATTTCCCCACTGAAGGACAATAAAGGGCTTTTCTGTTCTATTCATTAAACGTTCCCCTTAGATCTGGACTATCTCAGTCCTCACTGAGCTCCATCTCTGTCACACGGACAGCGTTCACCTGCAGACACTCTCTGACACTCGGAGCACTTTTATGTATTTGTGATGCGTCAACTTGTGATTAGCTAAAGCCTTATTTATGTTTCTGCGTCTACATCGGATCGGATGCATGCAACGCCATTATACGTCATTGCGTGGGGTCCCCGACGAGGACGCAAGGACGAGGCAATTTTTCTAAACATTCGTCAAACGAGACAGAGAGCGCAAGCGTGTGATTGGTGGGGCCAACAATCTGAGATCATTTCCGGCTTGACGCCATTTCCTGTAAATTTTTCAACTCATCGAATGTGTCAGCAGACACACGAAAATACTTGAAATGCATTTCTTCATCCATTTCCCTCAAAGGTTGCACGAGCCCTGAACATTTGCCTGTGGTCTGCCTCGTCCCATTTAGTGGCCGGACATCCCACCGACGCCGCCGTCTCCTTTTACGCTCTCGCTCGTGTTTCATCAATATGAGCATTTCTTCTTGCATATCACACAGTTCCAATTTGAGCAACAGTCTACGTCTATTGCTCACCATTTTTCAGATTGCGCAAGTGCGTATCCAGGAAATAGTAATCAGCGATGTGAATGTACTGCTTCCAGTGCTACACCCTCTGTTGTTCTGGCGGGGAATTGCTTTGCAACACCACGCAGTAAACGTAGAAGTCTGAAGGCAAAATGCATACGTCTGCGTCTCTCACTTGCGCAGCCAAAGCATAAAATAGGCTTAAAGAGAGAAGAGGGAAGATTTGAAAAACAAACCTCATGAGCGCCGCGCCTGGCGCTGCGAATAACTACAGCCTTGAACGGGAGCGCGCACAAACTTCTCACTATCTCATAAGGGTTCAACCAAAGGCAGCCGGAGACGTGATTCCATAAATAAAAATACATTTTATTAATACAAAAGGAAATATAGTAAAACAATGCCCCGCGACACACACACACACACACACACACACACACACACAGAGACTGCAGGAGCCGATCTATCAGAGCTAATTTTGCTAGCCGCTATGTTCCAGTCCTTCCCAGTTTCCTGTATCGCTGAAAGCTTTAATCAGTCGGTGTTCTCTGACTCCCAGAGGTGAATTTGAGAAATCTAGGGTGATAGAATCATGTCCCGCCACCTCTATCACCTCAGATTTCTCAAGTTCGCGTCACGGAGTGGAGCTCCGGAGGAGTGCGCTGCACACCCGCCTTTGATGCACTGTAAGTGGACTGAGGTCCAGGAAACAGTCGGGGATTTGAGGCCTACAGACCCATAAACATGGACAGATCGCTGTGCGGTCGCCTATAACAGCACCTTTAGCTCTGTGAAACCCCATAATCCATCAGAGGTTTTCAGCTCCATAAACAAGATAACACCAGTTTGATGAGAAAAACCACTGATTCAGACGAAGGAAGTCCACCATTGACCAGCAACACAACACAACGGTGTAATGCTGCCACCTACTGGATATACATTTATTATTACTTTTTTAGCTTCCAGAACGCGCAAACAGCGTCAGTTGACGTCACATCCGTAGGACAGCGCAGGAAATTTGTTCCCGAATTGCAGAACATTTTACAGCTCACAGCCTGTTCTAGATCATGGAACGATACATGGTGGTCTCATTCTCTTTGATTTAAAATGCTTCATCACTTAAAACTGAGCATGCATGATTATTTTTATTTAAAATCTTCCCTCTTGTCCCTTTAATAAAACATTTTTCTGTTCTTCCAACTCGCTCACAAGCACCTCGATTTCAGTCTCTGTAAAAATACGTTTTCTAGACCTCTCCCTTGTTATGATTTACCATGAAATGCCTGTAATCAGCGGCTTATGAATCTGCAGAATATTCATGATGTATTTCATTGACCATATATGGCAGAATGTGGGTGTGTAGGAGGCGGGATCTGATCCAAAGCCAGCTGAGATGCAAAGTTTTATAAATGAGGCCCCAGGACTACTGTATATCTAAACTGAGCGATTGGGGGGAGAAGGTCTCAGTCATGGAGGTGACCAAGAACTCAAGGTCAGAGCTCCAGTGTTCCTCTGTGGAGAGAGGAGAACCTTCCAGGAGGACTTGCTGTAAATCAGAGTTCCATCAATACAAACAGAAGGTGGTTCAGGTTCAGTCCCTGACTGATTCCGTTTTACAGGTGGATTTTTTAAAACATTTAAGGGCTTTTCAGGGATTAAATAAATCGGACTCGGAGACCGGGCTCGAGCAGGACCAAAGAAAGACTTCAGGGTTCCCTCCATGAAAACGCTGAAGGCCTAAGCTCTCGTTTGGCCTGAAAGTTGGGAATCCACCACAAATGTTTCCATGCTATAATGTGTATCAGCTGCCAGCGATGGGGCCTGTGACAGCTGCTGGTATGTTCTGCAGCAGATTCACGATCGTCTGCTTCTCCTTCGGTTCCCCTGGGAGCCACATAGATGTTTCCTGGCTGGAAAAGAAATCCCCGTCTCAAAGTGCTGCAGATAAAATGGAAGAATTAGTCTGAATGTGTTATATAACAGCAACACGCTGCTGTTTAAGGCCTGAAAACCTTGTAAAACAGTCGTTTTCAGAATTTCCTTTAAGTCTGATTGGGCTGTTTGGCTGTGAGCCATGAGGTTTCAGCTGCCTTAAAGAAATCAGGGAGGAGCAGAATGTTGATGTTAGCAGGAGGCTCTGTTGATCCTGGACTGGAGCTTCAGTTTTCATGGGACTGATTGAGTTAAATGGTTTCTTTTAATGATTCGTTTTACGCATTTGGGCAAAGAAACAAGAAGAAAACTGGACAGATTTGTGTTTGAATCTAAAGTCGTCGACTGTAAACTAACTGAACATCAGCACTTCACCTCACAGCCGTCTCTTCTGAAACCTCAGACTCTCTGAGCTTAACAGATCTGTTTCTCCGTGTATTTAAGGAAAGGGAAGATCCGTCTGTTTTCCTACTTTCCTTTAGTTTTCTGCTGCTGTTTACAAGGTTGTGATGAAGCCTGGAAAACAACATTATCTCCAGGCATCAGGGACTCCCTCCTCTGGTGAACTGGAGCCAAACATCCAGCATCCTCCGTGCATCATCATCAGTAACACACCTCATCAGAAACCACTGGAACCAGTTGAAAAGCATCAGCTTTTACATGTGAACTGTTGATGACCTGCTGTCACTGCAACCTCTGCTGCTGTTTATAAGAAATGCATTTCATAAAACACGTTTCCCTTTTGTTTACCGGCCTTTATTATGCATGTGACTCCAGGCTGTATAGGTCACTTCTAGAAGTGGCTTCACTTCTGTTTGGATTTTTTTTTTTATTGAGTCAAATTTACATGTTTTATTTAAAAAAGGTTTAAAAATACTAACAAATTATATTTTTTAATAGGAAACTCAAAGAAAACCAATTAATGATCATTTATGCAGAATCATTAGGATTTTTATCAACACAAGTCAAAAATCAGGTGGTAATGTTTTTGCTCATGTGTTGTTAAAGTATCTCTCCGTTCATCAGATGTTCATTTATAACTGGTTAACTAATGAAGTGAACCAGTTCATGATGGTCAACACAAAAATGGTTGTTGTTCAGTCAAATTTACAGATACTGAGCTCAAATTTGGTCTGTAGCTGAGAATCGTCCTCAACATGAACTCTGGGTAAAAAGATGTTTCGAACGTTGTCACCAAATGATGGGAGTCGACTTTTTTGTTGGCAAATTACCCAGGGTTCCTACAGGTTTCTTCTAGTTAAATTCAAGTCTTTTAAATACCTTTTATATAAAAATTTAATACCCATTTCACAGACCTACAGACAAGGAAAAACAAAAATTCTTGAACATGTGTTCATTTATTTTTTTTAAAGAAATGTGGAATGTGCAAATGACAAGTTATTTAATCAGAATAATCCTGACAAATGAAACCTTTGAGGTGAAATGTGATACGGAGAAGTTACAGCACACATTTTAAGACCCAGATATCAAAATTCAAGACTTTTTAAGGTATTATTTCTAAATTCAATGCTTTTTAAAAGACCCTGTGGGAACCCTGCATGGATTTTAATGAAACTTAAATTCACACAAAAAGGCAAAAATCGGTCCACTATGATGGTTTTACAATTACTCACATGTTCAGAGATCATGAACATCCATTTCAAGTTTTGACAAAACAGTTAAACTCAATTTCTTAACATATTTTAATCCTTTTAGGAAATTTGGGCCTCGATCTGAACTCCTTGATCTAAAAACACTCCGTTTTAACTGAGAACTAAATAATCCTGTTCGATCATTAATTAATCCATTAAAGGAAAACTGCAAAAATAAACAACCAGAATAAAAATAAAGACACAAGGAAAAATGCATATTTATTAATAATCATCACAACATTAACATCAGCACAAGTCTCCCTTTTTGTTCTGCTCAGAGTTCAACCAACATCATTAAATAAATCATGTTAAATACAATTATTTAAGCATCATTAATGCTCTGCACTCCCATCACAACATAAAAATACTTAACAGTAGTTTTTTAAAAAATGTGCAAACAGCTTGATCAGTTCAGTTCAGATTAAATGACCTGATGGCACCTGGACCTACCGGGTCACCAGGTCCCTTCTTTTAATGGTTACATGGCTGAATGAGGGGTCTTACTGTTAGGTTGTTATTTACAGTCCATCACAACACAGAGGAGAGGAGGATCATGTTAGTTTTTAATGAGCAGCTTTAATACTTGACAGTGAGAATTTTCACATGGTATTAGAGGAGTGATCTGATCCCTTTTGTATCCAACAGCTGCAAGCAGTCAGGGTGGGGGGGTAGAGGGGGTTATTTTCACTTATGGCTTCAGGTCACTGTTACAGTGAGTCATCATGCATCGCTGCGAGCGTGGTCGCTGCCTGAGCCGCCACATCAGAGCCCGGCGGTGAGTCCGCTGCAGCGCTCCGACCGCGCTCCACAAACACCGCCGAGTCGGGATCCAAACAAAGAAACGACGACGGATTTAACAGCAGACGCACCAGAGGTCACGCTAAAAGGAGACGCCACTCCACCTCCGCGGGGCGGAGCTTCAAGGTGACGCAGCAACAAATAGTCCAACCTAAACCTGTGTTTTTAGTCAAGTCCAGGCAGTAAACTATTTTCTAACCTCTAATTAGACGGAGGAGAATGTGAATCGACTGACTGGAGATTTCTACGTCAGTTTCACCTTTGCAACAGAAACTAGGATTTGAATCTGAGTGGAGGACACATTTAGAAAACTATTTCCCTCTACACAATAAAACATGCTGAACCTGCAGAGCCTACTGAGCCGTTTCTGTATTTTTATTTTGCACATTCACACTAAACAGCTGTGACATGATCGCTCTCCTGTTGGGGAGGTTTATTAATGCAGACAGATGAATGATTAGATCCAGGCCCCTGCAGGTGTTCACCACTCAGTCTATGGATCAAACACATGAAGGTTTAACAGACACAAACTCCCCCTCTCAGTTAACAATCCGTCCCTGCCAGAGAGCGTTTCTGAACAAATTAAAGGAGATAAGCGTGACTCTCTGGTGCTGGAGGCTCGCTCCAGCTGTTAGGTGGTCAGCTTGGAGTAGCTGGGAGGAGAGAAGCGTCTGCGCAGGTACTTCAGGATGTAGAGGGGCAGACAGCTCACCAGCGTGATGACCGTCACCTTCCAGAGGAACGACACCGTCGTGATGAAGTACACGTCTGGCACAGAGAAAGGTCAGAGGGAGGTGAATACACACTTTTAACCTGTTAAATAATCAAGTCTTGATAGATTTTGATTCAGAATTTAATCTTTTGGAAACATTCTAATTAAATTTTCTAGTGTTTGAGAAGTTTTCATCACATCTAACGACCCGTAAACAGGATTAAACTGGAAAAAATCCAGTCCGTCTATTTCCTTCTCTAACATTGTGGTTATTATTTAAAAACATTTATTTTTTAAAGCTAAGCTGCTGCCATGCTTTCATTTTGTTGAGTAAATAACCGCTGATGCACTTGGAGGAAGCTGGAGAAATAAAAAGCTTTGCTAGCAGCTTGAAGGAGTTTGAGTGAGCTTTAAAAACATGAAGACAGCTTTATTAGCAGTGGCGGCCCGTCCATAGGGGGCGCTCGGGCGCCATCCCACCAGTCCCAAGAGGAAGAAGAAGAGAAATAGGGATCACAAAATATAAAAAACTAACATAAATATAAAACTAAACGAGCCATCCATTATATATACAATAAGTGCTGTGTATAATCTGCATTTAGGTGTAGTTTAGAAAACGTTTTCTCACTATTTTTTACCAGACCGATAGGTCCTGTTTCTCTGGGATCTGCTGTGCATGTCTGGACCGGACGCCGTCCCGAGACACCGCTTTGTTTTCTGTTCCTGGCGCATGCGCACTGGAAATCATCCTTAATGCAAAAGATAGGAGACCGATCGGGACGCAGGTCATAGCGTCCCTGACATGCGCACAACGGCACAGTCAAAACCGGAGAATTAATGCTTATTATTTAAGTATTTACTTTAGTTTTTATCATTAATTATGGCACTGTAACACACTGATAAGTCATAAGCGATTACAAATAAAGTAAAAAAGAAATAGAAAAACGTATTGAATGACTTGGACCGGATGTTGACCCGGAAGCTCTACAGAGCGATCGTTTGCTCCTGCCTGGCAGCAGACGGGAGTTAAAACTGGAGAGAACTAACTAACAAAATGGATATTTATTCAAAGAATCCTTCTTGGCAGCTTGTGACAAAAAGCCGTTTTATTCCATGGGTCCTGATTTCATCAACTCCATGGTGAGTGCCTTCGTTTGTTGTTTTATTTTGTTTTATTACCAATGTGTCTAGCAGATTTTTGCTATTGAAAACGCCTATCAGCAAATGGCAGAGACCTACTGTTTTGTGGATTTATACCTTAAATAGCGACATGCCTTTGCAGCCGAATGTTAGAGGGACACTCATACTGTTGAGTGAATGTTGGTTCATGTAGTTTAGCCCGTTTTGAGGCGCTGGATGACACTTTTAATAAAAAACGAATGGCGCTCTATGGGAGTTTTGTATGAGTGGTCTAAAACCGTAATTTTACTTATTTTGATGGACTTATCAGTGGATTTGACTTTATTTTGTTGTTAATTCCCTTCATTAGTGGAGCTGATTGTCATGACTTGCTTGGTTAGTGGTTGTTGTCTGAATTGTAACATTAATTATCTGACTGTGTTAGTTAGAGATGATTGATGTGTTTGTGGTGTCAGTAGAAAGCTGGTTGTGAATATTAAGTTGTGTTTCTGACCTTGTGGAGGTCAGGTTAGTTTTTCCTTGAAACTCTTACTTCTGCTGTGACCACATTGTGGTTGTTTTTATTTGTATTTGTATCTGATTATATTGATATTATTCTAAGGTCTCCTTATGAAGACTTTATGATTTCTTTACTGTTTGATGTGTGGAATTAGACCTAACAGCTCCACATTGTTAGAGAACTGGTGGTAGGGATTTTTACCAGCAAAATATTCAGTCAGATGAAAATATTTTGCTTCATCCCTGCTCTAGTGGTGATATGTGATTGTTTGCGCATCTGAAAACTGATTTGTAAAAATACGCCCCACCCAAAAAAAATTTCACCAGCCGCCACTGTTTATTAATTGTTTATACTTTATTCTGTGGGCTGTGTCTTTTTGGCTTCAACAAACAAAAACACTCTTAAACAAGCGAGCAGCAAAGGGCTCAGCGTGTTGTCAGTGGTTGACACATTTGTCCAATCGTCCGACCTTGGATGACCTACTAAATAATGTGGGTGTTTGAAGACTATAAAGACTACACTCCGATGCTGGCTAAACGTCGATTAGCTGTTAGCTTACGAGTCCTGAAGGATGTAAACTTTATTTCTCTAAACAGAGGCCATTCAGGAGGCTTTCTACAGCCAGTTAGATACTAACTATTATAACTTTAACACAGAAACACATCAGAAAAGTTAAAAAGTCTCTTTAACAAAACTTTATTTAAACTACTTTAATTTTGAGAACAAGAATTAATTCTTGGAGACTTGAACACAACATCTTGAGCTTTGATTAAAAAAACAAATCAAAACAAAAAGACCCCCCTTGTCTTAATAAGTGAGAAATAATTACTCAAACCGACAGCCTGAAGTACAGAAAACTGACTAAATATATATAACTCCTGAAAATATGTAACCTACGCTTGTAAAACCCCAGCATCCAGAGTCTATTTCAGTCAGCACTCAGCTGGGGAAGAGTGCCCCAAAAGGGTACGTTTGACCACATGCTGGTCATGGTCGTCAGCGGTGGAGATTGCAGGCTGAAAATGGAACTCCACACCCAACATAAAGATGAAAATAAGACTTTTGGTCAGAGCATTGTTTATGTCACAAGTCTTATTATGGAAAAAGTAAAAATGGCTTTGTTTTCTTTGCCAAATAGATATAAAACAGTCTGGCAATAAACTAAAATAAAACACTTTCTGTTCAGCTCTGAAGGTTTATCCTCCACTCACCAAACTCACCTTCACTAATATAAACACAGTTCACAGGAAACCAACCAAACTGGTGGCATTTCCTCTTGGATACTACAGCATGCCTGAACTGAAGGCACACCAGGACACTTGGTCAATACACTCACCTTTACACTTCCTAATATCCGGCATACCACAGCGTATTGCACACTGGAGACCCATTGTAAAAGAGCAGAGCCCCCCCCTTACCTCCGAATGCTGACGTACTATTTCAAGGCCGACCGAAGCACAATAACACGATTCAGATAGAGGTGAAATTATTGTCTCAGTGAAACAAAAATAAAGAGTTCACTCACCTATGAATTCATGCAGGAAAACGAGCGAGGCGATGTAACAGGCCAGGCTCAGGAGCTCGCCGACGATCATGAGCCAGTGCCACGTCTGAACGGTCAGAGCCACCATCAGCAGCTCGGTGAGGATCAGCGAGGTGAAGGAGATCGCAACGATGTGGACGAACTCCGACTCGAAGAGCAGCATGGCTCCGTACATGATGATGCTCCCTGTGGAGGAGACGGGAAATAACTCTAGATTCCCTTCACTGCTAAAAAACTAAACTAAAATGTATTTTCATGTACTTTTACAAAATGTTCTGTTTTTATTGGAACGCTTACTGGGCTTGAAATGCGTCGTACAAAAGGTCAGATGTTTTAATTCAACATATTGAAGAAAAGAAGAAGCTGTGTGACATCATGACACGTTACAGTGAGTCAAGGAGGAGAGGTACGCTGCAGGTTTTTACACATTTAACACAAAACACAAAGGTTTGTTGGTAGAACAAAGTCCAGACAATGACTGTGATTTGGGAGAACTTAAGATGCAGTGCAGTGACTCTCTGTGTAATGGATGATCTGCACTCCTTGAAGATCAGCCGATGTCAGAATCCAGATGAGGAGAGTTTCTAGAGACCACGTAGATTTCCAGGTTCATGATGACTGGCTGATCTTCTGACTTATAACCTAATAGCATCACATGAGTCACACAAACATAAAAAAGTCTTTAAGCTAAGCTAGGCTCTCTCTCTCTCTCTCTCTCATTCACATGCAGCTGCAGGTTGAAGTGTTGTTAGGGTTAACTTGGGATTTCCATCAGTCATAAAAGCAAAAAGAAAACATCTCAGCTTGTTTGGGGTGGAAAAAAAAATCTTTTGTAACAAATGAATCCTGGGTGTATTTTGTCCTGTTGGAAATAAAAATAGAATTCAAAGTGAAACTAACACACAGAGCCATAGTTTGCTAACCCAACCCAGCTGCTTTAAAACATAGTAAAACTTAATCCCACCTGTAAAGTGGGACGCTCGTGTTTTGATAGAAATAGATCAATAGTTTCAGGGTGTAGCTTGTAAACGGCTTTTCACTGCAAACGGTCCGTGTCGGGAAGCTCCCTCAGAGTGTGTGGGCCGTTAGAGTGATGCGTCATGAAGCAGCGCGTCACCTGCACTCTACCTGAACTTCACCAAACATCTCATCTGATGTTTTTATACGTAGAAAGATACACATCAGGGATGGATTCAGTGAGGCTGAGGTTCCCTTATGGCAGGGGTGGGAACCTTTTCTTTTTAGGGGCCTAAATTTTTCTTTTATAAAGTCCTCTGAGGGCCACATTCAGAAACAGTGATGTCCAATATTGCCCAGACAAAAATCACCAAGTATAAAGTTCTCAGTCACATTTATTAATTAGGAAACTAAATCATAAACCAAAAAATTAAAATCTTTAATAAAAAAAAAAGACTGGTGATGGACCCAGCCTGTCGTCGATGGTTGGTAAATTAAACTTATTTCCCTCCACTTCTAAACCCGGTCATTACTTTTCAAACCATGTTTACTGAAGACCTACGTAGAAAGGGATGAAATGGTCTGAAAATGCTGTGTCAGGATTGTAGTTAGGAAGTTTCTCAAGGTATGATCACAACATTTAAAAAATGTGTTGAAATTTACACAGTATAAATTGATACACAGATGGTATTTTACACCCTCTAAGCTTCATAGAATGGGACTGATGAATAATAATATATGTTGGAAATGCTCAGACCCAGGGACATTTGTCCATGCTATATGGGAGTGTGGGTTGGTTCAACCCTTTTGGCAAAAAGTACTTGAATGTATAGGGGGATGGATTGGGATAGTGCTACCCAGATCACCACGATTGTGTCCGTTAGGTGACCAATCAGTGATCCCAGGGGTCCAAAAATGTGATGTAGTGGTCATAAAAGTAGGGGTAGTTACAGCGGCCCGGGTTATTCTCAGTGTGTGGAAGAATCCATCACCTCCAGAGTTTGATAGATGGAAAGAAAATATGATGAGAATAGTGTCATATGAAAATTTTTTAGCCTGGGTTAGCGATGATATAGACAATTTTGAGGACTCATGGGGACGGATTGTTGACTGAGATGTATGTATGAAGAGCAGGAGATGTAGACATTGTTTAAGATATTTTGTGTACAGAATTTGTGTTTTCCTCTGGATGTGTAAAATGTTTTTTGATTTCCTTAAATGGTCAACATGGCAAACTTCATGGAAAGGAATATGGTTCTGTTTTGGTTCTATGTTCTAGTTGGAATGGGAATTGTAATATCATCAAAAATGAACAAATAAAGATTTCAAATATTTAATTTAAAAAAATGTGTTGAAAATATACAAAAAGTTCTCTTATAAACTAAATTGACACAAAACCAGTAGAACAGCAGTACTGGGTTTGTTTAAACGTATTTTCATTACAATTAATCATCACAATATTAACAATCTATTATTTTTATTAGTAATAGTCATTTTCATTATTGTACTCAATCACATATTTTATCCCTCAGTTTCTGTTACTCAGCAGTTCACCTGCTGTATAATAAATGAATAAATCTGCAACAGTCTGATTCACGTCTGCAGGGTGAAAACATGCAGGGTTACAAGAAGAGAGAAGACTATGATATTTAAATGACCTTTAAACATGAGTTTGTTTCTTTTTATTAGGACTGACCATTTGCTCGATGCTCTTATTGTGAAGGCTGTTTTAAAAAGGAAGTTACGTCTCAGATTGTGTCAGAATAATAAAGAAAAAAGGTTCATAATTTAACAGTTTTAACAAGTAAATAAAGATTCATTTGATAAGTGAACCACAAGTAAAAATGAAATACTGAGTTTGAGGTTTGGATGAGTGGTCCTGAATTTTTCTGTGAATTTGAACTTAACTGTTTTTACCTTGATGGACAGACTGTGTGTAGCTGAGTGGGGACTTAAAACCTCGTTACCTTTGACAGTAAGTGGCTGCTGCAAACCGACAGGCTTTAAGGGCAAACCGTTGTCACTTCATGCAGAAAGAAACCACACAATATCCTGTAAGAGGGCAGGCTGCTATCTGCTGAGCGCTCCGTCAGGTCCTTTAACTTTTAAGGACTTCTATATTTATGAGGACCTTTGGTCGCTGCCTGGAAACAGACAGAGGCATGGCAGCCTTTTCTCTCTGATCGTCAGACATGCAGCTGAACATACAACATCCTCCTTAATGTGTGTGTCAGGTGACATGCACGATAACATCAGGACTTTATTAAACCAAAACCTCGTGATTTGACTGCGATCAAAATGGTTTTAATGAGCTGCATTTCAGACAGAATCTCTTTTTTTTTTTAAACTGAAACGGTCATGAGAGCAGTTTTATCAGGTATCTGATTACAATAAAAGTAAAAATCAATACAAAGAATCTAAGAGAAGCAGACAGATTTAAATTTCTCAGCATTATTCAATCGGTCTGAATGAAAATGTACTGTATATATTTATTGAATTGTGGCCCTTTTGGCCTTCCATAATGTTAGAATTGTTAGTTTAAATCAGGGGTAGTCAATTAAAAATGCCAAAGGTCCAAATCAGCATACATGATCCAGCTGTCAGTCGGGGGGGGGGGCTACAAGGATGTCTGACATAAGTCGATGACGTCAATTCTGCTTTTAACTTCCAGTGTGTAGGTTTAACTTTTCTGTGAAGATTTTGTTGTCTTTAGTTTGAACATGAGGCTGAATCCTGACACTTCTACAGTTCAGACAGAGGCTAATTTTAAGCCACAGCTCTTGTCAGTTATACTGAGAAACACAGCTGAGTGACGCGCGCTCCCGTGGCGAATAATCAGTATTATGATGACAGATGTGAGCCCAGCTGTTACTCACGGTCGGTCAGGTGATCAGAAAACGGTTCCTTCATCCTTCAGCCAAACCAGCTCACCAGGAAACGCTCATACTGTAGAGCATATGTGTCAAACACAAGGCCACGTCATTTAATGTGGCCCGCGAGAGCTTAAAAGGTCTGAGTATTCAGAAATAAATAGGTAAAAAGCTAATTTTGACCAAAAACTACATTTCCCACAATGCATGTCAATTGTGTTACCCGCGACTTGACGGCTTACCGCCACTACAGGGCAGGGTGCAACAAGCAGTAGGCTGGTCCTCATGAGAACCGGATTTCGAACGCGCCTTTGCGGACCAGCGCTGCGCGGTCCCAATGGGAGACCCTCGATCTGACGAACTTCACATCCTGTTGCAGCGCAGTGAATGAGTCACATGACCTCTGAAGCTAGTGGACACACACGGTAGGACCTCTGCTCCGACACACACACACACACACACACTCACAGCATCTCCAGCGCGCCATTACGCACAGCTCGGCGCGCGCTTTAACACACACAATCACAGTACGTCCGACCCACGCACGCAGCTCACACATGCCCAGTAGGGGTACAACAGGTCACAATTCGATCCGTGATCTGAACAGATCACCCTCTTTGGTTCAGGACTCGGTTTGCAGTCCAGCTGGCTGCGCTCGCGCGCTTTACTAACTCCTCCCCGACCCGACAGCTCGCGCTCTCCATCTGCTGATAAATAATTCCCCTCTGAGAAAGACGTTCATTTTGTCATCACATATCCAGTTCTTTTCATCAGAATCAGTCATTTTAGTTAACCAGAACAAAAGATCACTGGTCGATTGTTGATCCATGATGTGTGCGCGCGCGGGGAGCTGCTGATCCTCCACCCCTCCGTCAGCTGATCATCCTCTTCCCTGATGGCAAACCAGATTAACCAGCTTCTGCCTAAGATAACGTGTTGTGTTGGACTTTTATACGAGCTAATGAACATTAATATTAACGGTGCTCAGTCAGGAGGATCAGAACACCTTGATCGTCACGCCTCCTCACCTGCTGCAGCTGTCTGACTGCAGTGAGGAAGAAACCGGGTCATCGCTCTGTCAGACCCGAGAGGTGACTAGTAGAAGGTTTTTCAATAATTAATTGGTTTAAATATGTTTAAAAGTTTTATTTAAGCATCAGAATGACCTCATGAGTTAAAGGTTGTTTGAATTTATTGAGCATTAAGCAGAAAAAGGTTGAGCCAACAGAAAATCATCATCATCAACCCCCCCCCCATGTGCGGACCAAACCCCAGAGCCAGGTTCTCCCTTGAGGACATGTGATGACAGATTGTGTGCACCCCTAACTATAACAACTGTTTTGATCAAAGTTATTATAACTTTGATGTATTTTTAATTCACTTGAATAGTTTGTTCCTTGATTGATGGAGTTCAGTGGGTTTCATAACCTGACAAATCAAAAGGGTTTATGTTCTAACAGAGCAACAAGCAAACCTACTTTTCATGCATTTGTAATGTTTTGTCTTGTATAAGTAATAAATTCAGAGTTAGGTAACGTTAAGGAGTTGTTACATTTATTTTACATTTAATTTGGTTACATTTTTAAGTTATCTGGCCCTTTGAGGACAGCCATTATGCTGATGTGGCCCTCGGTGAAAATGAGTTTGACACCCCTGCTGTAGAGAGTCAGTCCATGCCAGGCTGACACAGAGCACGGCCGCCAGCCAGTTTTCAGCGTGAACTCTACCGCGTTGCGCGGCTGGTTCGGCGCTCGGCCCCTCCACGCCGAACCGAGCTCCGAACCCGGCTCAGTTTAAGGGGTGCGTTCAAGGTGCGTGAGCTCATTGCGGGTAACTCCTCAGGCGTGATTGAGCGTCTCCACGGACGCGTGCCCTTCTCCTGCCCGGGGACCGCCGGATCTTGGATTTGCCCACGGTCCGGACTGAATCGGATCTGGGTCCGGATCCGGACCGGAGTCCGCCATTTGGTGATGCCTGATGAACTATGACCTGACTGAACCTGGAGCCGGCTCCTTTAATGTTGCACTCTGATACACATGAAAGGCAGCTTAAATAAAACACAGCTGCTTCTCTGCACTAATTTATTACCAGTTATTTTATCATCAGCAGTTAGAAGGAGGTCTCTCTTACCTTGATATATGCTGATTAAAACCCATATTAGAAATGTTTTGAAGGACAGAGGTCGACCCTGTGGGAGCAACAGAGGATCATGGTTACAGTCAGTGTTTGTATGGAACACAACAACAATCAGAGTGAGACTGCTCACCTTCAACAGATCTTTATACAACTCTGGGTACAACATGGCAACTTCAGACTTTACATCTTTGTCCAACACCAGAGAGAAGACGGGGAACATGGTGTAGATGGTGGAATAGCTGCAAGGGCCAGAATGAGAAAGAATACAAAAATGAAATGACACATGCACTAGTGTCAGCACAATTTCACATTTTCCCCTCTCGTATTTCCACAGTGCTTTAACACAGAGGAAATGCCAACGAGAAAAAGGCAGCCAAATAGTCTGTTGATAAGTCATCACCACTCAGTTTGTCTCTCACCCGATAATCAGAAATCCCTGGTAGAGCGGGACTGACGCAAAGTAGAAGACGGAGGAGAAAACCGCCTGCAGAAACAGAACAAGAGCAGCAGAAAATAAACTTTGAGTTCTTTTCTAATCGATGCCAGAAGGAGACAGAGAGAAAACCTGTAGCAAATTTATGTTACTGAAACAAAAAAACCCTCCAATTTGTTCATGTTGTCACCACAGACACCAAAACAAAGCATTAAGTTTGATTTGTAACAGCCAAATCAGAACAGCTCTGACTCAGAATCCCACCAGTAAACTGTGAAACCTCGCTCCACCACAGAGCTGCTGCTGCAGAGGACGAACCCTCTCTGACTTCTGACACGGTGACTTCAACTCCTGGTTGACGCCAATATTGATTTGTCAGCATTTGAACAAACCAGGCTCACGGGCCCAAAGTCGACAGGTTCCAGCTGCAGCTGTGGTTCAACTGAGACGAACCCAGAGTACAGTGAGTCACGGGCCGTCCCTCCAGACTGGGGGGCTGAGGTTGGACTGGGACATGGGAACAGAAAGGGAATGCTGTGGGGGAGTTGACTACAGAGGGCACCACAGCCTGCCTGCTCTGAGTCATCGTACACTCCACCTTTCCATGACCAGCCCTGAGACGTCTCACAACAATTACACCCTCTCCACATGGAGATTTTTAGGTGATGAAGAACGTTTGTCTCCTGGTCCAATCATGTCCCGTCCACAGCTTGTAGAGATCTCAGACATTCAGGGTGGATTTGTTTGGCTTTGGATCAAACAGTCAAAATAAAACGGGACAAATAGACTCACTAAATCCTCAGACAGAAACAATTATCACAACATCAGTCTGGTGTAGTCACCTCATACAAATATAATCACTTAACATATTAAGATATTGTCCTGTTTGACTAACGTCTGGCCAGTAATGGTGAAGCATGGGTTGTCTTTGATGCCGCGGGTTACCTGCAGGTCGGGTTTAGGGCTGGGTACCATTAAATATTTTTCGATACTACTACTTTAACGATACCTGGTTTTCAATGCCTTAACGATACTTTTTTCGGTACCTAAATGTATAATTCTGAGAGAAAATAAAGTACTAAAAGTTTTTTTATATTAAACAAAAAAACCCTATTTTTATGGTATTTTTATGCTTTTATTATTATTACCGGTATTTATAGCTACCTTGAAAACGTTGTTATGTCACAGTATTCCCCCACACACCTCCTGATGCAGCAGAGGCTGGAAAATCGGAGTCTCTTTTTTTTGTTGTTGCTGCAAGTTAATTCCATATGCGATGCATTGCTTTGGCTAATTGCTGGAATTCCTGTTTTTTGCAGCACAAATCTTATTGCATATGTTGCATTCTGCTCTGTTCCCATTTACCTTTCCAAAATGCAGCCAAACTTCAGATGTTTTCGACATTTTAACCTGGAAATCGCTACGATTGTGGGAGAGCTGTTTTGAAAGGCAGAGGAGGCTGTGTGCGTGCGTGTGTGAAAGGACGCTCTGCTCCTCCGCGACTCCTGTAACATGGAGCGGCTCATTGACGGGGAAATTTTATTATAAAACTACCACAATCTGTACCGTGTTTTTTCGGTACCGGTACCTACCGAATGCTTTCGGTCTGTACCGGTCTAGTACCGTGTCTTGGTGCCCAGCCCTAGTCGGGTTGAGTCAACAAATTTTTACTTCAGTGCGGTGCGGTGCGGTTTGGGGCGGGTTCATCAAATCAGGGGTCGTGTTAATAGAACATTTTCAGTCTATCCATTTTCCTCTGCTTATCTGAGGTTGGATCTCGGGGGCAACAGCCTAAGCAGAGAAGCCCAGGCCTCCTTCTTCCCAGCTACTTCGGCCAGCTCCTCTGTGGGGATCCTATGATAAGGTGCTCCCAAGTCAGCCGAGAAACATAGTCCCTCCAGCAAAAATTTCCGTCATTTACTTTTTTAAACTTTGTGTGTGTGTGTGCACACACAATAGGACCACGCTGTTACGTAGAGTGAAAATGACAGCGAGCTGCTGCAGCTGTAATAACAGGCTGATTGACGTCCATTTTTCGCTCCGTGACCGCTGTAGATCAACACCTGGGACCTCATTTATAAAACTTGCTCACACAAAAAACGGGTCTGAAAGTTGTGAAAGTCACTTTCTCTGCAAACTTTGGGATTTATAAAAGAAAACATGACAGAAAAATGTGGTAACTTTATGCAAACTTTGAACCTTGTATACGCACATTTTGGAGACGGTCAGACTAAACGACAGCCATTCAGTCAATATTATAACGTGTTTTAATAAAGCGAGGCGGTTTGTGCAGGTCAGACGTTTTTAATAGTGCAGGACCCACAAGTTTTAAAAAAAAAACTAACCAGCACATCACTAGCTGGTAAGGAAAAGTAAAACAAAAATAATCACAATTTATTTCCATTACATAAACAATGCTGCTTCTATTTTAAATGAGTAAACCTTTATGGATTTTAACAGGCTGAAGTGTTTGGAAGTGAGTTTCTGTGTAAAATAATCAACAGATCAAAATTCCTAAACATCATAGAGGTTAATGCAAACATCAGTTCTGCATTACAGAGTTATCTCAGCAGAAATATGAAGACATTCCTGTTGAATTTGACCCTAGATGCACCAGAAATTAAATTCCATGTAAATGTCTGAATAACTCAGATTCAGACTGAGTCACTGTCTTTTAACAGCATGTTAGAAACGTGGGAGGATGGCAAGTGTTCATCAGATCAGCGTTCTGTTGTAAACAGAAGACAACTAAAGGGTCAGAGGTCATCTTGTTGTTCAGGCTTTGAGGATGTTCAATCTTGTGCCTGAGGGAAGGAGGGTGAATAGTTTCTGGGCTGGATGGGTCGGGTCTGATATGATGTTCTTGTTCTGTATCTGTTGGCTAAATGTCCTCTAGAGAAGAAGGATCTAATGGTGCTTTGCAGTTCCTTCTTGTCAGCCTCAGAGCTGTTCCCAGATCAGTCCTTTAATGTCAGGACGCTCTCCACCAACCACTGATAGCTGCACTGAGACCAGCATATTCAGCCTCCTTGTAAAGCAGAGCTGTTGGTGAACCCGTTGAATGATGCTGGCTGTGTTAGTGGCTCATGTAAGGTCAGAGGTCATGTTTAGGCCCAGGTATTTAGCTGCTCCATGACTTCTTCACCAAAGATAAAGGGATGCAAGCTCTCCTTCTGAAGTCCACTACCATCTCTTTTATCATAATGAAAAACTGATGGGAATATAAAGATTGATAAATAACATTTGCATGAACATGGAGAATGGAGCGATGGCAGCGATACACTTTGGCCTTTACTCTGTTTGGACTAGCAGCTAGTTAATGAGTCCTGCTGGTCAAAAACCATTTCTCTGAATAGAGGCTGTCCAGAAAGCCATCAATAAAGGATATAATTGTAATTATTTACAACTTATACACAGAGACACTTCAAAATGGCTAAAATATCTCAATGCCAAAAAAGAGCTGGATATTTTGCAGGAAAAAAAAAAAATTGTGAAAAACCTGTGAAGGGGCTGGAATTCAGAGTTTTCATCATAAACCAATGATGAAACCTCTCAGTGTGCGTTACCTGCATGGTGCTGATGCACAGACTCCTGTGGATGACAAACTGGCTGAGGGCTGCAGAGCGTTTGTAGCTGTTGCGGCCGTGAACCATGAGGAGACGACCCAAATGTTTGAACTGAGTCACAGAGAAGTCGGCAGCCAGAGACGCTTGTTTTCCTTCCTGTCAAGGACAGAGGACAGTGAGGACACGCTACAGACAGACTTACTGACTTGAGACCTCTGAGCATCTTAGTGGATAGGTACAGTTTGATCTGCTGCTACCAGTTTTGTCCAGTTCTGATTCATTTGAAATAACTGGCTTTGGCTGCAGGGTGAGACTGTACAAAAAGGTAAAGTTACTGAAGTTTAAAGCATCGTTTCCTCACATCAGCATGCATCTTCACAGCATCACATTAAATATAAAAAATAAATACAACTACAGAAAGAGATGGGAGCAAAGTCATTGTTTTGTTCAGAGAGTTTAACTACACTGAAGTAACTGATACGGGGGGGGATTCCTTTTTTTACTTCGCCTGAGGATTTCCACTCCACCATCACTGCTGTTGTCAGACTACAGGGCTGCAGCACCATCAATTATCAGTTACAGTTTTCTCACAGCAGCTTGTTTTTCTATTAGACTTCAAATCAAGAAATCAGGCTGCATTGTGTCGATCCAAATGACGTTGGACAGGAGCCACTAAAAACACTGATCTACGATCAGACAGCAGTGGCTTCAGCTGCAGGAACGACTAATTTAAGCACTTTTTTATAATCTTGGCTTAGTTACAGCTAATTATCCTACAGCTCCTTTAACCAGGAGGAGAATTTAAACAGCAGTATTTATTTAAAGCAGCACTCCGGAGGATTTCATCAGGAGAGCAGTTTTTGAATCTAGCGTCCAAAGGCTCCTCCTCAAAACATCTCGACACGCGCGTCCGGTCGCGTGTGCGCGCGTGCACGCGGCACATATACTTCGGACATGAACTGTACAGCTCAATGTGTAGGGTTTAATCACTCACAGTTCACAATCTTATTCCAACAGTACTACGAGGGTCTGAAGAGCCCTCTCTGTCCCTGCTGCTTCTGATATTAGCTCTGTTAGCACCGAGCTGCTGCTGGACTCTGAAGCTGAACTTGACTCGGCCCTGGATGAACTTTTTGACCAAAATAAACGCATAATCCTGTCAAGCCTTGCCATTCTGTGAGGTGAAAGGTTTAAAAATAAAAATAAACCCGTCTTTAGCTGGGGAATGGGTAGGTTTTTAGTAGAAATGAGCCGTGAGTCCTCAGTGAACGGCTGAGACGGCAGAGAAACACACGGAGCGTCCTGTACGACAACGCCCCCTACTGGTACAGGTTTGGTCGATGCGCGTGCATGTTGAGAGAATGCAGAAATTTGAATTTCATTGGCTGAAAAATGTCGGCGGCAAGAAATAATGGAAAGGGGTCTCTAGGAAGAAGGAGGGTCTTCATCAGAATGACAGATGTTGTGGAACTCAACCCATAGATCATAGTTTAGACCTGAAATATCATTTAAAACATTTAGAAAACTTTGATACAGAGAAAAATAATCCAGAGTGCCGCTTTAACGACACTGTCTGTCATTTGTTCTTAAAACAGATGATCACATGTTGAAGCAATGGCTCAGACTTGTACGTTGCTGAAAGTAAATGCAATATGTCAATAGGCTTAATCTGATCAGAATGAGTCAGAAAATGTGTTGGAAAAACTCCAGAAGGGTCAAATCAGACAGGCTGCTGTTTAATGGAAGAGCTGCACGTGTACATGTGGATTAAAGACATAAAAAGAATAGTTTTAAAGATCATTTTACAGTTATGATCATTAAAAGTCTTGAGAATGACAAAAATTAATAGTCACAAAAAAAAAAATAACAACAAGGCAGCAAACTTTATCAATTCATTTTTGTGATTCTCCAAACTTTTGGTTGTAGATGTAGTTCACAAAATGCTTCAATGAAGGGATGTCCTGATCTGATCTCTGATTGGTCAGCTCCTGTTATATTACTGTCTATGGTTTTATGTGAGCTGGGCTTAAGAAACAACTGCTTCCATCAGGAGCTGGAGGCGGGATCAAGGAGACTAACAGCCAGGGAAAATGTGAGCAACATGTTTTAAAGGTCCCATGTCATGGTTTTCCGTGTTTTCCGACTTATCTATCATGTTGCTACGTTGAGTTCTCACTTTAAACCTGCCAGAAAGTGCAAAAAATGGCATCCATCTGTCTCCTAGTACAGCCAGTGAGAAGCTCTTCAAGATTTCAGACCCAGGTTTCAAACTGTTTTTTTTCACTCCAGCCCGCTATGAGGTCATAGTGATCCGAACTTGCTTATATGGTAAGTTCTCCGCCCACATGCACGTTCACGACACCTGGAGCGAGGAGAGCGCCAGTGTTGCTGCCGCCATTGACCACAGACCGTGTAGCACAGACACAGAGTTATCCTCTCGTGTTTCTCTTTTTTTTTAGCGAGCGTTTCGTTTCACTTTCACGCGACGACACTGCCCCCTACTGCAGCAGAAGTGTCAGGCTGCCAAATAAGGAGAAACCCAGCAGAACCGGAAGGCGGCGCTTTCTTCTGATCTCTGAGTTGCTCGTTAGGAAATAATTACAGCGTATTTTGAGTTATAATGGTGCAACGCTGATCTAGAGGCATCAAAGATTACACCTGTTTAATATAAAGTGATTTAAATATCATGCCATGGGCACTTTAAAATCTGAAGTTTAACAGAGTTTCTGTTGAACCCTGATTTATTTAAGACAAAATACTTGACTTTAACATGAATAAGGTCAAATAGCAGCAGAATACAATGAGGTCACAGCCTCTCATCCTTATGCAGTGTGTTTTTAAACACCAGTCATATAGTTGAAGCAGGTCAGAACACTGCATAGACCTGCCTTCTGTTCTCATGTGAATTCATAAACACTGTTGATGTTTTTACTCTGACCAGCTGCTGTTTATGGACTCTGAGCGTTCGTCTTGCAGCTGGAGGGTTGCTGGTTAAAACCCACACTGACTGGGTTATTTTGTTGTGTAACACTTCACCGCTGCACCTGTGTCTGGTTGCTTTGCTTCTGTGGCTACAATGTAGCTCACTGCCATCAGTGTGTGAATGACTGACTGATGTAAAGCGCTTTGGACTCCATGTCTTAGGAAAGCTCTATACAAATGTGAGACATTACATTTACATCAATAAAGATGTAATGACTGTTGTTGACAGAGGTTTCTAAAGTTGGGGTCAGGAAACATTAATGGCGCTTACGGATCAGTACTGCTCGGTTTCATAGCATCAGCTCGCCCCCGCACGGATTCTTGACTGGCTTCTCAGGAAAGCAGAAGCAACTGAGAAGATGGGCGGCTACACCTTAAAAGTCACACATGAACGCCACTCCTTGGCAAACAAAGCATTTGTGATCAGACTACTGGATCAGATGGACAGCGAAAACAATGGATAACCTCGTGGAGATTATAATTATTATACTCCCGTTGTGGCCGGTGAACGGCATGAAAGAATGCTTCATACAGTATGATGCAGGAAGCCATTCTGCAGCAGAGGCGAGTCCACCAACGCGGACAACGCATGTAAACACTTCACACACACTGCCAGGCCAATCAGAGGTTTGCACTGTAGGTAGGTGTGAGACTTCAGCCGACCAATCAGTCCGCAGCGAGCGTGCAGCACAGCTGTGTTTAGACCCACTGCATTAAAAATATACTGATTTTAAGACCTGTTTACAGGAATAACAACACAAACGCGAGCTATGTAAATGTCTCCCTGCTCTGTGATCCCCTACAGAAACTCTCATGCATTGCTTTAATAACTTTAATGTAATAAAGGGTCTGCACTCTGCAATTCTGGGGTGTAAAAAGTAAAAATACAAGCAATTAAAATACTGACAGATACCTCCTCTTACATGACTCAGGTTCATTTCAAGGATGACGCATCTTAACCAAGACATCCCTAACAGGTTTAGTTTACAAACTATTTCTCATCATGCCTTTGTGTTTTCTCATTTGAAGTTAGATGGAAGCTTAATATGACTTAGATCCAGGAAGTAACCATAAAACTAGAGACAGGGAAACATCTAGACTAACTTTTTAACAAAAGTCTTAATGACCACCGACAGGGACATAATGATGAGAGACTCTTACTTTTACTTGAGCACAAAAGCTTCCTGCCATCCTTGTTTCCTTTACTCAGACAATAGATCCTCATAAAAGTGTGTGTGTGTGTGTGTGTGTGTGTGTGTGTGTGTGTGTGTGTGTGTGTGTGTGTGTGTGTGTGTGTGTGTGTGTGTGTGTGTTCTGCTACAACTCTGAATGTGAGAGATATCTTCACAGGAAATACAAAGGACAAAATCTGTTAGTGTGTCACGTCAGTGTGAGGCGATGAGATGGACAGAGTCTTACTTTTCCCTCCACTCCCACGCCACAGTCGGCTTCCTGGATCATGCTGACATCGTTTCCTCCGTCCCCTAAGACAGAACAAAAGCCACCGCGGTGTCACAATTCACACAAGTTACTCACAAACATGAACTGTTCAGACGTTAACGTGTGAATGAGATGCTCCCCTCATTTGGTCTTACTAAAAGAACATTAAAAATCACAGGAAAGCAAAACAATAATTCATGAATATTATAACAGAAAACATCCAGGTTGTGAATCTGGAAGCTGTGTGAACAGAGAGTGCAGCTGAGGTGTTTGTGGCAGTTAGTGGTCGAGACATTTATGTGTTCAGGTTGATGCAGATAAGAAATAGACGACAATAAAAGAAAAGTGTTAGAAAAAACAAGTCTCTTGATACACTTCAACGGTTTGTACGCTTTCACTCACCGACGGCGCAGGTGAGCTTGCCTGTGCGCTCCTGCAGCAGCCGGACTATCTGAGCCTTCTGCGTGGGGGTGCATCGGCAGCAAACCACAGCAGGACACTGACACGCGAGCTCCATGAACTCGTACTCGTAATACTTCAAACAAACCTGGAAGAAACCCGACAGAGCGTACAGGTGAGCAGCTCAGGTTACCACATTTAACTGATTTTGGCTGCAGGTCTCGAGCGTTTTCACATAAAATACATTTAACTCCAGCTGTGGTTTACAACTCTAACCACACACACCACTTCCAGAGGCGCTACAGTGGATCTGATATCACATATCACACAGAAAACATGTCACAGTTTCATAAAGATAGAAGTCAGTGGGATGAGGATTAGGCACACACACACACACACACACACACGGTGCACTTACTTCAAGCGAGTCCCCTGATATCACCAGAGCGCAGTCATGTTTTCTCCTGAAAGCGTTGAGCTCCAGATGGGCTTCCCCTCGTGTTGTCACCTATCGAAGTCCCAACCACAGGTATAAATGAATCCACAGCCAAACACACACACACACACACACACACACACACACACACACACACACACACACACACACACACACACATCAGTGATAGCAATCTGTGAGTGCTCGCCTGCATGTTGCTCTTATCACACCCAAGAACGGCAGCTCACCTTAGTCCAGCTGCAGGGTGGAAAACACCACCTGACTTACAACTTCTTCAACAAAAACTAAAGGATGCAACAAAGACAAGCTGAATGCTTTATTCACACAAATGTCACGAAATTTGGGGCTTTTATTTAAACTGTTCATGTTCCAGGGTGGAGTGGTAATACAACATACAACTATAATGATTTTTAAAAACAAGAACTAGGTACTCAAATTTGAAATTATGTGAATTTTCTCTCTTCCACAAAAGGTCTAAATTCTACATTCAGGATCAAACGTGTGCGTACATTTCCACTGATAAATGTCTCATAAGCTGCTTTCATAAAACAATGCCGGCAATTTGCCGCGAACCTGAGCCGGCATCTGGGAGCCTTTGGTCGTTCATAAGTGGTCAGACCGTGCCGGTAATGTTGCGCAATCATGTGCATTTCACAAAAGATTTCTCTGTGGCGGTATAAAGGAGGTATGGGGGCGGTCTTTGCGCTGTCAATGCACAGGGTACAGAGACGTGAGACGGAAGCGCTCGTATAAACAGACAGGAAACTTCTGCTTCAGCCAGAAGCTCCCGGATCTCGGTGTCGCTCCAGTTTGCCGTCTCCGCTGAGTGTTTACAAATGCGCAACAGCTTTCCCACATTTACCTGATTTTTAAATACTTTTTCTGGTCGGGGGTCGGCTCACTTTTGCCACGTTATTAGTGACTCCTCCCTCTGTTGCACCAAGGCGTAATCTTCATTCACAAGTCCGACGTTGCGGTAATATTACTACCAAGCGTGGCGGCACGAATGCCGCAAAATTCCCGCATCGCCATGCTGCCACGGCGCTTTCATAAGACACACCGTGGCGGCAGTATTGTGCTGATTTGCCAACACAGTGTGTCTTATGAAAGCAACTTTAGGAAGTTGTAGCAGGGTTCTGGACTTTGACCAATCTTCTTAGCAGAACTGATTCATTGAAACGGACCGATTTCTTGGTAACCCGATGTGTTGAATGTCTCAAGAAAAGTTCCTACCTTTCATGTTTTATTGAGGGTTATTTTAACATAAATGTGCCTAAAGAAAAACTGTAAAGTCTTTGTAAAAACACAGGGTGTCACAAGGTCTTCTTCATGCTTCTGGGACATAAGCCTCTGTGTGTTAGAATAGCTGCTTTATTTGAAATGTACAGCTGAAGAGGTCGAAAGTTTAGAGAATGGCACCAAGTGAATAAAGTGTTGTTTTTTTGTGCTGTATTAAATGTTTGCCTGAAAACTTCATGTGGGTTAAAGTAAGAGTGAAATCAGAGTGGAAACATTGGAAGAAGGAAAGGGTCTGGCTACATAAATTCTTAAAACAGGTTTAAATATAAACTAAAATTTCTCCAAAAAATGCCACACTGACGAGGCACGGTGTTAATCTGTCACTAAGAGCTGTGCCCTGGTATGAAGATCCTTCAACTGCTGACTATTCATACGTCAATCCAGATCAGGCCACTGGTGGCCGTGAGGAAACTAATCCAGATGTATGTGCTGCAGGCCCAGTCAGCACTCCCCCATCCTGGGGGACAGAGGTTTTTAAGCTGTGCCAACCATTGTTATTCTCTTCCACTGACCGCAGTTGTACGCAAGTTGTAACCTTCCTATGTGGCAGGCGCTCCTGCCTTGGCATGGCTCCAGGGGGGGAGGCAGAAGGAGAATATCAAAGCAGCTCCAGAGCCCGAAACCTGCTAAACAAATTAGGAAGTGAGCTCTTTGCATGTTCCCTCTGGGAGTGGTCCAGCTGGTTCTCTTTTCTGTTTGAGCGAAGGGCCGTTTGTTCTCTTTGACAGAGGCTTGGATGCTTTCACTGGTGGGAGGTGAATTTTTCAGCTGTGGATGCTGGCTGGAGCTGCATGTGGGCTGATGACCACCAGCTAAGGGGTCCTGGTCAGAGTGGATGTCAGTGATGGGGCACTGGAGGAAAACTAAAGGCTCAACATTTCTTCAAGGAACTGATCAACGTACTAATAGGAGTGATGGCGCTGTGCAACCATAGCAACTGTATAAACACCATATTGTCGGATTGTTTTACATATAAACCTGACTAAAATGTGACTAAAACTAATCAGCATTTTAGTCTAAAGACTTGATACTAAAACCAAAGTGCTCCTAAAACAACTGCTCTCTCTGAGCTGTTTGTTGTCGGCATAAAAATACGTTTTTGCAATAAAGCCTGTCAAGTTTTATAAAGCCGTTCTGTATATGCCGTATGTATGACGTCATCAGCGATTAGTCAAAGTCGACACGACTTTTATTACTTGGTAGTTGACTTGTAAAAATAGCAAGTCGTTCAACCCCTAGTGCATGACCGCCAAAAATAATGTGTATGTACCAGTTCCTTGTGCTACTACACTCCTTTGTGCACCAGTAAGTCTACCGTCTACAGCAGGGGTCATGACCTCAAGCTGCAATTATTTCACTTAATCCTTGTTGCCATCGTAAATCAGCATAGTACGGTTTACGCTGCTCGACATTAACACACTTTAAGTCTCACTTTTATAGTGGTGCGCTCCACTGGCTTGCTCATACGGAGTTTAGCGTCAATGCCTGGGTAGTCACTTGAGAACCTCACTGAAAAAATTATGTGCACGACCTGCTCAGAAAACATTTTGCTAACAGACAAAAAACATGCATATAAACACTCTTTGCCTGCTGATAGAAAGCAAAGATAGAAATGCAAATTAAACTAAAATGTCCTGTTGTTTACTCACTGGTCTGAAGATATGGATGTCCTGGCTGCGGGTGATCAGGTGGGCATTCTTAGCAGTGCATGTGGCAGTTTCCAGCTTGTCTCCTGTCAGCATCCAAACCTGTTCAGAAACCAGACAAAAAGGTGAAGCAGGACTCAGTTTTATTCACATTTCTCTGAAGGGCAACTGGTGGAGACATGCCACAAACAGAAATATAATAGAAAGAAGACAAAGAGACACCTACAAACTTAGTGACCTAAGGATACTTAGAGCAACAAGAACAAGTGAGTTCTTATATTTGGAGATTGCCGTGCAGATGAAAGAGCTTCTGTATATTTTGCTTCAACAGGAGGAAACCCAGTCTGGAGCCAGAAGGCAAAATTCAAAACTCAGACTGAGAGGATGAGCGCAGTCAGACAGGATGGAATAGATCAGATAGTCAACTCTGATGCTCACCCATTATTTATTTACCTCCCTCGCTACCTACACACACATATACATAAATGCATACATATAAATACATAAATGACCCGTTGCATAGATGTAGAGAAATTGCCCTTCACGTGGGACACCTGTGTTCAAATCCCAACCTGATTGGCAGTTAGCTTCACTTTAGCCTCAGCTGCCCTGGGACAGACTGTCAAAGGCTGGAGTCACCACACAATCTGGCACCACTGGGCCCTCCTGACCACCACCAGTAGACAAGGGCTGGGGTAGGATGCTTCTGAGGACGTGGACTTGCTGGTCTACCTAGGTTGGGTCCTTGTCTGACCGCTAAGACCGGAAATAAACAGCTCTGAATTCAGACGGTCCAGCCTCATACTTATCCCCGCCCTCAGTCCAGTTGCTTAGCAACCGTGACAGCGCCGACAGACAGGCTAAAGCTAATAAAATGGATCTAAAGAAACACTTTAAGCTCTTTTATGGTGATTTATTTCATAAATTTCCATTTAAAACATTCAAGCTAGCTTACATTGATCTCTTGTCTTAAATTACATGAAAAATAAAACATTCAACCTCTTTTGTAGAGATTTTTATTATTAAACTTCATATAAAGATAAGCAAAAAATTCCTAAACACAAGCTTTTTATAATCTTTTGAAAAACTGACATTTAAAACTGGACTGCTCTCTGGTTTTTTCTGCTACTGCTGCAAAATTGATGAACCAGTAGAATCCAACGGCCGGCAGGCAAAGCATCCTGGGATAGCCTTGGCCAGCGAGGATACACCAGACCCACCCTTAAAATTGGGGTGGAACGAGAATGCATTTGAGGACGCATGAATGAGTATCCTTCGAATTTGGACAGCATTCGTCACGGCGCTGTGACATCATCGGTCTCGAAATGCGTCCTCAGAAGCATCCTACCCCTGAATTCGGACACAGCCAAGGTGGGTGAAGTGTCTTGCCCAAGAACACAACAACACAGTAACCCAGCTGGAGCTGGGTTTGAATTAGGACCCTCCAGTTGCCAGACAGCCACTCTACCTACTGAGCTAGACTTTATGGTCACCAATGTGACTATGAATTCTGGTTGACTTTACCGTGGTCTACCGAGACTGAACATGAGATCAAAATTATGTCACAACTTCTGAAAAAAAAAAACACAGATTTAAAATGAAAGCTGTTTAAAATAAAAAGACACATTCCAGGTAAATTAGACAGTATAAAGAAACAGAGAGAATCTGGAAATCCTCTGCAAAAAGGTCAAGACCAGAAACCAATGCTGACCTTCAGGCCGTCTGACACGTGATCAATACAACCACAGGAGTAACTGGAAATACTGAGACTCAACAGTTTATTTAACCCAGAAATAAAACCTGGAAAAACATCACACTAAATGGAAGCTTTGTACAGAAACGATACCAAGTGGTCTCAAAGCCTCACCCGAGATGGACAGAAGGACAAAGGACACATGATCTGCAGTCAAATACGTCTCTGCTCACTTATGGGAAAAACGTCTGTTGGGTTTCATGGTGTCAAAACCAAGAAAGCATCCAGACCAAGTGACAGCATGGTGGTGAATCAGTGATGATGGCTCAGACGTGCACATGTTCAGCTGATGCAGGCATGTATAATGGAATATTTCAGGGAGTTATAATAGCATCAAGGTAACAGTTTTTCTGAGGAGGTCTGCGGTTATTTTAGATGCCAGACCTCATTCTACAGGACTCACAACAGTGTGGTTTCAGACAGACACAGAGAGCGTGTCCTTGACTGGCCTGTCTGCAGTGCAAATCTGTTTCCTGCTGAAAATGTATCATGAAGTGAAGAAGCAGACGATGACAACCGCAGACTGGTGAGCAACTAAGGCCTTGAATTCACCAAGAAAGGACACAGATTCTCTCTAAAAAGAACCTCAGTGGGCAAATGAATTAATGGTCCTACAGTAGAAAGTAAAATATATATGAATAAATGAACACTGTGAATAAAGAACTAGATGCTGTAATTTAAAGAAGTGTGATGTCATTTCATGGTGCATGACATAAAGTGCTGACACAGCTCATTCTTTGCTGTAGAGTCTGAGCTCCTCAGTAGGGCTGCTGCAAACAATGGTCAGTTCACCTTAAGTCCATGATGTCATGATATGATAATTAGCCAGGATCCATAACTTTAGTCGACATATAATCTTTATTAAGTCAGCTTTACGTTTTGTAATTTTTCTACTGAAATAACAGCAGTTCTCCTCCACACCAGTAGTCTGCGCTGTGTACCGCAGTCAGTCGGCTCTATCAAAGCTAAGAAGAATCTGAACCTTTTAGTCTAAAAGTTTCAAAATCCAAATGAGTCTAAAAGCATTTTGAGCTAGTGAACAGCAAAAGGTGGTTTAATGGATCTGTGGGGTTTCTTTGTGTCATCACAGCAGAACAATCTCAATGAGCATCTGAATAAGAGACCCAAGCTGCACAATAAACCAAACACTTATCATCATCTCAGAGTCAGTGTGTTCAATATCAATCTAGCAAAGGACTGAAGTACTGCAACAAATCATAGGTTAATACATTTTAAGTGCTGAGCATTTAAGCTCTACATCCAACTACAGAGGGTATATGCAGATGGGTGAAATACATAAAGATTCATCCATTAAAAGCCCCTAGAGCAGGTCTACTCAATAGGTGACCTGCGGGCTGTATCCCGTGTCCCATGAGCTGTAATTCTTTCACTAAATCCAGAGTTGTTTTATATACTAGTCATTAAATTCTAGACTCTTTTATAGCTTAATTGTATCTTCAAACACTGTGGACTCTGTACTTGCATCTGCTAGACAAACATTCAAACTAATTACACAATGAAGCATCTGCTGCACCAACATTAAAATTATGTCTGAAACATTGTTTTGATTTTTGTAAAAATCAAACGACTTCAGAAGTTTGAGATTTTCTTCAATTTGTTAAAATGATCCAGAAAATCATCAGTAAATTGAAGAAAATGCATCTACTCAACTTTTCTTATTTCATTAAAAGCTTTTAATTTTATGACTTGACATTTCAAAATGTTTCTCTCTTCTTGAACATCAACATGTTTGAGTCCTACTACGTTCAGTAAACTTAATGATGATCGGCTGAGCTCAGAGAAAGCTCCTGAGGATCGTTCAGTCAGACTTTGTTCAAGTTTTGAGCAAACTCTCAGCCAGGGAATGGTTCTCCTAAAACTTCTCAAATGTTTTACTTTGAGCCAAACAATGAGTGTCAAACTAATTTCTGAGGCAACCATCTAAATGTCTGAGCAAAGAAAAATACATTCTATTTTTTAATATTCTATATGGATACTTGAATGTTTTTTGCAGGCTGAGGCTAAATGGAAGCACACTTATCTTGTTTCTGTTTTGTTTCCTGCTGCTGTGCGCTATAAGGCTACATGGCTCTCTCTCTCACACACACACACCTTGATTCCTGCATTACGAAGGATCTCCAGAGTGGGTCTGACATCAGTCTGAAGCTGGTCCTCCACCCCCGTCAGACACAACAACTCCATCTCCATCTCCAGACTCTCAATCACTGTGGCCACCTTCAGGGAGCGGTCGTGGACACTGAGCTTAGCCTGGATGTATCGCGCCTGCACAGCAGCACAGGAACACAAAAGATCATGAACTGGAACATGTGAAGTCAAAAAAATACATTTACTGCAGGATCAAGGAGCAGGAAGAGCCAGGAAACATGCACGTTTTAACCTGTACACCAGAGGACATGACAGATGAGACCAAAAAATGAGGACTTAAAAACCATTAAGACTTGGGGCGAGTGTGTGTGCATAGCATCTAAAATGTGCTGCATCGTCTTAATATAACAAAGTTGAAGCCCAGATGCACATTTCAGTGTTTTCACTCAGTTGTGCGAGCTGCTACGATACAAAGTGGCTCACAAAGCAGACAGAATCAATTGGTTAACGCCCATCTTCAGCACTACAGCTCCAGGCCAAATAGCAAGTGAGATAAAGCAAAAACAATCTGTGTGTGACTCATACAGGAACACAAACTGAGTGTGTGACTCAGACGGTGACTCACTACTGCCCACCAGCTCTGCTCACTCAATCACACACTTCAGTAATGTGCCTGGGGCTAAAAAACTGCAGGGGAGACGGCCCCGGCCCCGCCCTGCTCAAACAATAAGAGGGGCCTTGTGTATGAGGAGGGGGGAGGGTGAGGTGGAGGGACTGGAGGGGGCAGGGGTCAGAGGTTAGTCTGATTACCAAAGAACACACTTTGACATTTAGAGATTTTTACTTGTCTGGACAAAATATCAATCTGTGTTTGTCAGTCAGCAGACGTCAGATGCAGCATGGGAGATTTCTCTGCTTTTCTTTAGTTCAGTTTTACTGGATGTTTACCTCAAATTCTTGATACTGTTCTTCTGTCAGTGACTTTTTAGAGACCACCAGAACCCTCAGGCCTTCCCTCGCCATGTTCCCACACTGGGAAGAGAAGACGAGAACATTCAGATTCAGTAAAGTCTAATGGTTCGAGGGGAATTTGTAACAAACACATCACTGTCTGCGTCGTGTTGTATACTGTCTGTGTACAACGTGTACCTCCTCTTCCAACCAGTCGTTGTACTGGACGATGCCCGCCATCACCACATCGGCACCCTTCATGTAGAACGTTATTTCTCCTGTCGACTCATCCTAAGAACAGTAGCAAACTTGATCCATGCTCCAAAGAATATCAGTTTAATCAGAGATCTTACTAACCCACATCAGCTGAGGTGCACATGACTCTGTGTTGCCTAAGAATGCTAAGCTTATTTGATGGATTGTGTAGATTCAGAGGTCAACTGATGGCCAACACACTTGTTTATTATTAGTTTCCATCTGACAAAAATTTAAGAATTGTTTAACCAAAACAGACATTTAACAATGTTTATTAAAAAGTAAATAAAAACACAAAGAAGATGCACTGCTGGTGGTGCATCATCATCTTCCTGTTCGGTAATCAGACGAGTACAGGTATGGATGAAAACTGGCAGATTTATTGGTCACAAATCAAAAATGTGAAGGTTCTCTTACATAAAATGTGTCATCAAAACCGGTTGTGTTACTTTTTTGTTAAACTAATGTCATACAGGAACCTACATCCAAAAAATAAAAGCATCAGCTCCTCCAACTCCCATCCATGGTACGTCAAAGAGCTGGAAAGATTTCCCTGATTATGATTTTAACTGAATCAGGTGTGTTTCGTGTTTGTAGACGACCCTGATGGTTTTCTTGGGCCTCTGGCACCATTCAGTCTGTTAAAAACCTTGTTACCACTTCTAGCAAAGAGAAAACTCCAGCGCTTTGTTAAAGACTTTGATCAAGCTCTTTATGCTTTTATCACATTTAGATTGAAACTCCTCATTTACGGGTCTAAATCAGTCCTCTCTCGTGTACAGGTGGTACAAAACGCTGCTGCTCGTCTCCTAACAGCAACAACACTGTGCTGCTTCACTCCACTAGCTTGTTTACTCTTTTCATGATCACCGGCGTCACCTTTCGAGTGTGGAGACATATTTTGACAGCCATCTATTAAAGTGTCTGGCTGTTCAGCACTGTGGTGCAGTCTTTGATAAGTGTTATTAAATATGGTCTCATCTGACCACAGAAAGTGTGTCCTCCGTCTCTCTGTTCATCTGAGATGAGCGCATGTCCTGACCATCTTCATAAAGCTGATACGTGGCTTCCTCTGTAAGTCACACAGTTTCCTGTTATGGTTCTGGACGCAGCAGTGGACCGTGTTGTGTGACAATGGGTCTCCATGGTACCTCTGTGTTTGTATGGATGACCAATGTGTCAGAGCAGTTTCTTGTACCACCCAGAGACTTACAGGTCATGTGTATACAGCAAAACACTCAGATTCCCCCAAAATCTGTTTTTTTTAGGGATGTCCCGATCAGGTGTTTTTGCCCTCAAGTCCGAGTCTGAGTCATTAGATTTTGAAGATCTGCCGATCCCGAGTCCCGATCCGATCTTTTTAATATGTTGCTGTGATCAACTTTATAAGGCCTCCAGACCACACTTTCTGCTTCAAGCTGCTTCTGCGTTCTACTTTGTCGATGTTTAACTAATAAAAACAAACAAGCCACAAAATGATGTCATGCTGCAGACATAAATCCATCCATCTGTATAGAAATCTATCATATCCATATATGTTTAAATCCTTAAACACATATTCTCTGTGCATAAAATCCCAATGAATTAGTTTGTGGTTGAAGTAACTTTTTGAGTAAAATCTTTTTTTTCCTACAGCTGTTCAGGTGCAGAAATGTCAACATTATTTTAACACTCTGGTCCATTTTTTGCCCAGAAAGAACAAACTTGTTTACTGACAATGACCCGATCATTTCTTAAGTCATCAGCTCCTCCAGCATTATCCTCTGACTGCAGCAGCTCTGAACAACTTCTTAGACTATTTGGAGAAATCTGTCAGTATTTGGTGCGTTTTGGAGCAACACTTAATCAGGAAACTCCTCCTCAGAAAGCGCTTTTTAAAAATCGTAACATCACTCAATTTATTTCCCGATGGAGGGCGGGTGTTGTGCTGCACTCAGCAGAATCTCCTCCTGAGCCTGGATGGAGGCGTAGGGTGAGTGTGGGTGTGACTCGCTCCACGCCGGCCTCGCCACCTCCTCCAGACCGAGCACTCCCGTCGGTGCTTGCTTTCCGTTCAGGGGGAGGACGAGTTCTGGCGGGTGTGGAGTGAGCAACGAACTCGCGTGTCTCCCGGTCTCGGCCCCCTCCCTCCTTCCGGACCGGAAACTGATTCAAACTCTGATTATGGTTAATATAAGTGCACAAATATAGACTATATATAAATCCCATGTGCTTTAGATTGTTTAACATATATTTAAAAACCCAAACTTCCTTCTGAAGGCGTAGCGGCTTTTGTTTTGCCGTGTTTGTGCGCATGTAGAGGAAACCCGAGTCCAGATCGGGAGGTGACGTCCGATTCCGATCGAGTCCAAAATCACGTGATTGGATCGGGACATCCCTAGTCTTTTTCATAAGATCAATGTAGCTGATTAAAGAGTTAAGCAGCACTTAATGATTGATGGCTTTCTGAAAGAGTTTGTATCTTTTTATCTCCCAGCTTCTTATTTTTGTAATTGGAATCAAAATCAGGATTGAGTTATATTTTTAAAATACAAAATATTTTGTCGCTGAAACCACTGAAGATAAGTTTTTTTTTGCTTGTGCCCTTTAAAAAATGTTTAAACTAATTAAAAATAACAGATTTCTTTCTTTAGTTAGTTTTTTGTTTTATAAAACTTTCCCAGTAATGTCTCTTTCTTATTTAATTAACAGGAGAATCACAACATCTCAACAAATTCTTCAAAGCAAAGGAACTGCTAACAGAAAACAAACAATAAAGACAACTTAGTTAGCACTCACTCTCACAATAATCCCCATCCTCTTGCTCTCATAGGTGAAGGGAAATATCTGCAGGATGGTGAAGTTCAGAATTTGTCCAGTAGGGGTCCGCAGCTGCATGGAGGACTGATCTCTTCCTACCAGAGTCAGCCCAACGCTCTCAGTCCACTGCACCAGCGACACCTATCAACACACAGAGAAACAGCTTTAAATGAACCACCAGCACATGGACAGGCCACTGGTTTTATCTACCAGCTGATGCTTATCTCATCACTGCAGGACACAGCAGGGGAAACAGAATGCTGATCATATTTATAATCCTCATGGTAAAAGCAGTTATGTCAATATGATGTTTCGTTTCTTAACTTTCAGGTCCACTTTGGAGAAAACGGTGACTATACAGCTTCAATCAATAACTCGAGCATTTTCAGCACTTAAGGTTATTGATTGATAAAGCAGGAGGATGTCCATTTCTGAAATGAAAACATTGTTTTTGCTCTGTTCTTTCTGAAGGACACAACAACACCCACTAATACGATATAACAACATGTGAGGGGAGATAAAAACGGGACGTGACGTTTCCCAATAACTTCCAGACCAGAAGCCAGCCGGCACAGCTCATTTATCATCAGGCTACTGACAGGACAAACAGCCCAGGAACCAAACGGACGCAGACGACAGAAACAGGGAAGACTGTTTTCCACTAATAAAAAATAAAACACAGATTTGACTTCTCTAGCAAATATGTGGCATGTAGTGTGACGAAGCCCGGCCAGGAGTCCTTTAACGTCAGCGCCAGACCCCCAGGTTGGGAGGTATGAAGACTGAGCTTAGTCACAGTCTAGAAATACTCACTGTGGGAGCATTATTGGATCTGATGTCCACCACAGCAGCATCTCTGCATAACAGAAGCATCTATCTGCTTCTAACTGGACTGAATACGGCCTGACTCAGCCACATGGCTCACAGGTTTATTTCTGGTCCAAAAAAAACCAAAATGATTCAGAAATCAGACGTCTACGGTGAAATGAATCACGCTTAGACCACTTTTGTTTATTACTCAGGATTATTCTAGAGAGAAAACCCACACAATAAGTTGATATTT
Source organism: Callopanchax toddi (assembly GCA_006937965.1). Lineage (NCBI taxonomy): Eukaryota > Metazoa > Chordata > Actinopteri > Cyprinodontiformes > Nothobranchiidae > Callopanchax > Callopanchax toddi. The sequence goes on from SSNR01000287.1 coordinate 404,225, forward strand.
GTGTATTTTGTATTTAGTGATAGTTTCTGATGATTCACTGAAACCCACTGAATCCGTTCAGATTGTACTGAACCTATAAAATGCACCAAACCAGGAACAAGTTATTAATCTGTGTGATGTAAAACCACAAAACGATGCAAACCACTAGTAGTAAAACCAGTTCTTAAATCACAACACGCTGTGTCCAATGTGCCGTCAAACACAAAACTAGGAGTCTACTGAGCTGTAGAGCTCATTAAAGAAATCTGTATTTTACTGTAAGAAATGGATCTGGTTGAATTGTCTCTCTCTCCCTCTACTGATCAACATCTGAGATGGAATTCAGGCCAGGTACTGAAGGAACAGACTCGTCCTGAAGACAATAAACACACTGGTGATTAGTTGGTTTTACTTCAGTTCTGACTAAACTCAGATTATTCCTCTTGTACCTAATAATTCATTTTGATAACCTCATTTTATCATCTACTGCCACTGGTTAGGATCTTCAGTCATTTTTGCCCAAAACATGACTTTTATCACATGCATTAAACTAGCCTCTCCTTCTTCCTCTTCTTTCACTTTAACATTCTTCCATTGATCCAGAATCCTGCAGCGAGTTCTGACAGAACCTGGAAAAAAGAGGAACATGTTTCTCCAGTGTTAGGATCACTGCACTGGACTGTCGTTCCCAGAACCTCCAGGACCAGATCTGGAGGCAGAGCTTTTAGTTTTGCTGCTCTAGACTCAACTTCCTGTCTGGGTGAGAGACACGGACACACTGCCCGCTTTAAAATACACCTTTCTGAAAGAGCTTACATTAAAGTACTTTATGGACTCTTGTTATACATTTTACTCTGAACCTGTTTTATGTACTTTTGCAATGTTTATATATTATGTATCTATTCTATAATAGAATTTATTACTATAATCCTCGTTAATCTTGATTAAATTTTATTTTAAACCTTATACTCTTTTACAGTCCCCGTTTGTTTTGACGGCTTCTTTTGATTTGTTCACCACTTTGAGTTTGACTTGTGTTTGATAAATAAAGTACTATATAAACTAGAGGTGCTTGGATTGTAGTTTTGATAACTATTTCTGATGCTTGTACAGCTCAAAACTGCAGAAACAGACTTTGGCTGACTGAGATTTATTTTAAAGAACTATAATCAAAAGATCTAAATAAATATCAGATTACCTTGACATTTATGATTCTGGGAGTAAAAATGTCCAAAAGGAAGATCTGTTATGAGCTCTTAGCAACAGTGTGTTCATGGACCGGAGGAAGTGTCAACATTTTTATTGCTATGTGCCAATGGTGTGTTCATGAACGTCTGCCAAAAAATTAGGGAAAAAAGAATCAGATTTTTGCGTTTCAGACTGGCCGATCACCAATAAAACCAATCATGCTGGATATTGGCTGAATCTGATCAACCAGATGATTTGTGGTGAATGTCATAGACCGTTAAATTGAGTTCTGTATGACAGCATCCTTTCCACCTCTTAATAAATTGTGACTCTCAGGAAACAAGTGTCTCTGTGGGTGTCCCTCATACCTCATCCGGGCTGGACGCCTGGTAGACCCTGCATGTGTCCTCGTAGTGCTGCTCAGCCTCTGCCTGGTCCGTCACACCGTTGGACTCGTATACTGGTGTCACGTTGTGCACCAGGGCGATGGCTTTCACAGCCTCGTGAACTCGACTGCTGATGGTCTTTCGGACTTTAGTGGCTGCTGGAGCCCTGGAGGCTGGAAGGTCATGGGTTGGCTGAGGACGATTACAGAAGAGATTAAAATAAGAGTATAAAGTAGTAGAGTTAAACATATTTTCCTCCAAGGTCTCCCAACTCTTCTAAAAGAAGCCCTCTATTGTAGCCAAGAGACGTAAGGATCTATCAGTGACAGCGCTGATAGTGATCTGTAAACATAACCAGATGTGTAGAGTAAATATGAATGATTTGCTTTGCTATTTTTAGAAGACTGGGTGCGCCAAGGGTTAATGGTCAAGTCATTAAAGAAGTCCCGTCAGTGCTTCGCCTGTGAGCAGATCCTGTTTCCTGCTCCACTAACCTCTGGTGTCAGGGGGGACAAAGAGTGTCATATGAGATCAGGAAGCGTTCACCCAAACAATAATCACTACCCAAAACACAATGCTTCAGTCGCTTTATCCTTTCCCAACCTTTAGATGTCAAACACACACACATATTTAAGTATTATAATGTAGTTCCCTTCTTACGTGTGTGTAGGCACTGAACACATGACTCTGTACTTCATCCATAGAGTCCATCCCATACGCCACAGTTCCAAGATGGAGCCGCCTGAACACCATCTCATTCTGGGTCAGGGTACCTGAAACAGGAAACATAAGAGGCATTTAGGTAGAGAAAGTTCTAAATCATCAACATACATGTTCCACTGCACACCTTTGTAATAAAACAACAGCACACATCATTAAGGGGGACAATGTTTAGGGACTGAAGTGCTTTTATTATCATGCAATTCTGTCATGACCTACTATCCTCAGCAGCTTTGAAACCAGCTAAATGATGGTTAAGATACATTGTACAACAGAGAAAATTCACAAAAAAACTGAATTTTCCTCATAGACACAACAATAGGATTTTGGTGAAACTGGTGAGAAAACCACACTCCCTTTAGAGTCTTATAGCTCAGGTAGACTTCACAGTAGAAACACCGTCCAGAGTTTAAACAGGTCACAGAAAGATGGACTTTAAATCACTGAACTCATGTCTGGACATCTTTAATGGTTTCCACTGAACCACAGTTTAAGTTGTAGGAATTTAGAGATTTTTACACAGAATGTTTAGTTGACAGTTTGATGTTTCAGTCTAACTTTGAAACTGACTAAAACATTATGTTTTTGCAAAGAAACATTTTCACGACAAATACTTTAAAATGTTAGTATTTCTGTCTTGTTTCACCCACTGTGTTTCTCACTGCTGTAGTATGACCGTATGTACTCTACTTGGTTTGATGTTGACCAATCAGAGAGGAGCTGACTCTGAATCCCCGCCCACCAGGCTCCCCTCCCCTCCTCTGTCCCCTTTATCAGTTTACCTTGTTACAAGGAGTCAGAAGGAAAAATAAAAGAGAGCATGAGGAAATGACAAAAAGAAACCTGTAAATAAACGAGGAGAAAAAGTAAAGAGGAAAGATTAGAGGAGGGGAAAAAAATCAATGTATGATTTTTTAAAAAGTGACAGTAAATTTAAAAAAGGAATACAGAATACAATTTAAAAATTTAAATAATGAAATAAAATGTGAGTAAATAATACGTATTAAATAAATACAGAATATAAAAGAAATGATCAAAATAAACAAAAAGGAAACTAAATAATAAAATAAGATATGAAACATAATGGAAAATTAGTTAATGATAATGTTAAATACTGTTGAGATTATTTTAATTTATGTCGCACATTATAATCAAATACATTTGGGAACTTATTTTATATTTTGGACACAATATTTGAAAGATTAATTACTTTATCAAACCATTTATTTATTTCTGTGTTTATTTTAAATTATGGCAGGATCCGTCCTCCATACTGTAGGACTGATGGGTTTCTCTCAAATCCCCTCAGAGTGCCGAGGGGGCACACTCAAGCCTTCTCGTCTAAACTGGAAGTGATGGTCTTTGTAATCCATCATATCGCCCACACAGGACACCAACCATCAGAACCTTCTGTCGCTCACGGGTCCAACATTTTTCTGACTTCTGTTTTTGCACAGCAGCTATTTGTCTGAGACGTACTGTTTAGTCTGTGTTTCTATCTGCCTCTTACAGGAAGTGAGATACAGTTGTGTGGTTACCATGGTGACCTTGATGAGCCACTGGCCACTCTGTTCACTTTGCACTTCTTATACAGGTTTAAACATCGACATTTTGTCTAGTTTCAGGCTGGAGATGCAATGGAAACAGTCAGAATTTCTTCAGAATTTTTCTAGCTTTTAATATTAAATATTTTAGCAACCATATGCAGAGTTGAACAATTTTTCTGGTCTCTGTATTTACAATCAGGTTACCTAAAACAGATTTGGAATGTGACATGTGAGGGGGTGAGGGGAAAAGAACAGTAAAAAAAAAAAGCCAGAACCCTTTGACACGACATGCAACCTCTACATCCTCACACTTATTTTAAAAGCATTTTCTGCCAGTATATCAGAAAGACTTGAGGGGGCCAAGCACACGCATTAGCCTGACCTGCAGACCCCACCGGCCTAATCGCACACTGGATACGGGAAATGGCTGATCATTTTATTGGCCATGAGGGCTGTAAATCTGATGTGTAACACCTCACGCCTGAGGAAGTGCAGCAGTAGAGCTGCTGGGTTATAAATGTGTGTATGGATGAGAGACTTTGGGAGGGGATTTTATGGTTTAAGGATCCAATAGGTTGCAGGTCTCTGTGAACACAGAGCAACGCCCCCAAGGAAGGAAAACACTAAACTCATTCAATATGAACTGAGCTCTCATTTGCTCAGACAGTAAAGAGAGAGCTGTTTAACCTGTTTTGTCCGTCAGCAGGTAGGAGATGCGTCCAAGCTGTTCTGGGATGGTGCTGGCCCTCACCACCGTCCCCGGGATCTTTGAGTCTTTCTTAATCATCCAACTGAAAACCATCTTTCCCATATCCAGGTTAACACGCAGGCTGGATAAAAAAAACAAGGCATTTTTAGCTCCTCACATCAAGCAACACTATACAGATGACCTATAAGAGTCGTCTCACACCTGATGGGCACAATGTGGGAGAAGAGAAGCAGGAAGCGAAAGATCTGGAGGTACCAACGGCCGGCGAAGTGCTGGAGGGCCACCATGACCAGAGACACCACGACCAGGGCCCCGAACAGGATCTTGGTCAGACAGTTCACCTCCAGGTCAAACAAACCCACCTGACAGGAGGTAACATTGGGATTCAAATACAAACAGTCTAAGAAAGACAACAACCTGATCTAAAATTAAACAGATCACTTTTCTCATGGATGATGGAGTAAGTTATGAATGACTTTCAGGTGACCAGATAGAAGCAGCCAACTGATCAGATGTCGCTGCTCTGGCTCTACTGTACCTTGTGTCTTGGGTTGGAGGTGTTCATGACACTACGCAGCTCCCTGCCTGTGTAAATCACAACCCCCACCACTGTGCCTGGGGGGAGGGAGGGAGGGAGAGAGGGGAAAGGAGGGGGGAGCGGGAGAGAAAATGACCAAAAAGTGCCTCGGGTCACAAGAATAAAGCTTTAACATAAACCATAATATGTCAGAGAGATGTTTCCCAGACCTATAATCCTGACATGAATAGACTTTTTCAAATGAGGAAAGTCAGATTTCCAATTGCATAATGGATAACACATGTTAGAGCGAGTTCAACAAGATTTACTCTCCTGAAGGAGAAACACTATTAGAGGAGACTTTCCCAGAGCGGTTTAGAAACAACTTAAGGGTTGGTTTGTCCCGTTTTATTCAGAAAATGTTCGGTTTGACAAATGATCAGATTATTAATCATAGAGGAACAATGTGTCTGAGCAGTAAGCACTGGTCCTGATTACTTCCTGGATTTGAGCTGCTTTATGAGTGCAGACATTTACCAGAGGCAACAACGGTGCTGGCCCAAAGGGTGTTCTCGATGCTGAGGCTCTCATTTACCGGCGGGTCTCCATCCTCCTGAAACAGATCAAAACACAGAATGATGTCAAATCATCACAAAGAAAACAACTCCTCTTCCATTTAATACAAGCAGACCTCTTCACAGTCACAGTTATGTTTCTGATACGTTTTCTGATACCTGGTTTATAAAAAGTGCTCATGAAGAGAAATGAACAGCTTTTCTTACATCTTGGTCTGAATTTGAAATGCTATTTATATTATAAATAACCTAGTTCTTAATGATCCATAAAGGTTCATTCCTCATGCATTATGTCTAACATTCCAGTGAAGGGGTGTGTTTAACCTGCTGACTTTCATGTCAGTTTTAAAATAAGATTATTCTATGATGAGAAATAAAGGGAGTTTCATTTGTTTTGGTCAAATCATGATAATTAAGTGATGTAAATATCACAAGATCTCATTTAATCTCAGACGATGTGCTGAGAATGACTCTCATCTACAACCACAGCACATTTCAGCTCAATATCTGTAAAACAGACTGACTTATAGTCATTTTGTATTTGCTAGGGTTGACTTGCTGTAGCAGCCATCATGAATTTGGTTGACTCCATTAGCCGTTGTCAGTTGTGTTCATGTAATGATTAGTTTCTGAAAGTTTCATTAGAATCTGGCCAGTGGCTCATCAGATATTTTACCATCAAACACAAACAACTTTCAGCAGTGGACAAATTCACACAATTAGAATCACAGTAGGGTTGGGCGATCAGACGAATGTATCGGCCATCGGCGATGGGCTCAGCCAATCGCCTCCCGTTTTTCAAGAACGATTTATTCGTCCCACTATAAATTAATTTCTTAATTATTAACAACGTTTGGTTGAAGTCAAAGGACGCAGCCCACGTAAAAATAATAAATAATGCTCTTTTTCAACGTTACATGCAAACTCCTCCCAGCTGCAAGCAGCCGCTTCCTTTTTCCTCCTCCTCCTCCCGAGAGCTGGCGGAGGCAGAGCAGCGGTGTTTACTCAGTCCGTAGCAGACAGACAGAGAACGGCAGCAGCTTGTGTTAAGAAAATAAATGTATCTAAATAATATCTATGGTGTGGTGGGGAGGAAACCATCAGAGACTGGCTTTTTTCCAGTTAAACCGTGTTTATTTGTCGGCTATCGGTGCTAGGGCTATTTAGCGAGTCATAACACCGATCTGGTGTTCAACTGTCTTCAGCTAAGTCTGATAAACGACAAAAACAAAACGAAACTAAAACTGAAATACGAATTAAAAAAACCCTTCAGTGAACGTCGCTTCCATAAAATAAATCTCCGCTGCAGTTTGAAGTCTTTTTGAGCGATTTTGGTGACGGAGCAGCAGCAGCTAGCTGCTAGCTCTGTGTTAGCTTAGTTAGCACACAGCAGAAGGGTAAACACTCGATGTTGGAGCTCTTTGCTGCCACTAGACGTCTGTTTAAAGCCAAAGTAGCCCCAAACAGGCGACGCTGTGTTTTTTACAACTATTTCCTCAATTTTGGGACTTCTGAGTTCTAATTTGGCAAATCCATTAGTGTGTGTTTACATTGCTCCGCCCACAAATATGTCAACATGTCACCTGCGCGAATAAATCGCCCATCGTCGATTTTTGGACTGACGATGGACGATTGGGGAAAAAGTTACACATCGCCCAACCCTAAATCACAGGAAACATTTAAAATCTCCACTTTTTAGAGAATTCTGGTCCCCAATTTGTTTTTACGTCTAACAAAATGATTAAAGTCAAAAAGTTAAATTGGGCCTGTGGTTTTGTTATTGTAACACATTGTTAAGCACTTAGCAGGTTACTGTTGTTTCAAGGACTCATTAATGTAAACTAGAGTTCTCAACGAGCCAAAAAATTAGACCGGAACCCAAAATGACCCAAAGGACTTGAAGCCTGAACTGGCCCGGCGTCATCACATATAACCAACCTGAACCAGAGGTTTTTGTTTTCTTTAATGGAGGATAAAAAAAGATGTTGATCCCCTGTGCGACTCAGCAGTCTGGCTTCCCTGGCTCAAATACAGGATCTTTAATCACTCAAAGTCGACCAATCACGTCCCAGAACAATAAAACCAATGACATCAGGCTTCAGCGTCAGCCTGTTTTTTTTGGGGGGGGGGCTTGCACCTCATGCAGCTGCATTTAATGTTCCTGAACTTCACAGCTCTGCATCTTGTTTTAACAGCTACAGTATTTGTTTTTGTCAGCCTTCTATATTTTTATAATTCTGACACAGGTTTTTATCCCTCTCTCTCTCCGAACATGACTCAGCACAATCAATTAACTTAATTATTCAGCCGAATTTGAGAACTCTGATGTAAACACTTACCCTGGTGAAAGTTCCAATAAAGTTATGGATATCGATGTTTGGTTCTTCTGCATACACGTACGATCGGATCTGGAGGAGGTCCTGTAACAGTGACAACCAGATTTAGGTCTCAGTGGCTCCAAGACGTTCTGACAACTCAAAGAAAGGTCCAGACTTATAAAGTATACTCGTTTTTCTAACATTTAGGTTAATAAAACATGAGGATCAAACATATCTAAAAGGATTTTACCCTGCAAATAGCAGTGGGTGAAGGGGTCATAATAACAGATTCAACCTGTCCTCCCCCTCACTCAAACCCTCATTAGTCGAAATCTTATTCATTTCTATTGTTGAGGGTTTTCTTTGAGCTAAAAACATGTGAATATGCATTTTTTATTATCTTTAATATGTTTTAAAAAGCTGACTCAATACAGATATTTTAAAGCTCATTTTGCAAAAAAGTTTCACGTCTGATTTTGCATTTTACAGTGTGAAACTCTCGAGTCTTCGGTTTAAAAAGTTGCACACAATTTTCTTTCCTAAAAACTAAAAGCTTCATATCAACAGTCTTCTCCCACAACGAACACAAATTAACTAATCAAATATTATAAAACAAAAATATATTCACAATTAAGAACTTATTTCTGCTATCAACATATAACTACACATATTCAGTCATTTGGTTAGTTGACTACGTTGTTTTTGTTTTTACAAATCAGTTCAATGAAGAAAAGTTTTGAGCAACAAAATGTTTGTTCAAAGTATCTCAATCCTTTTAATCAAAATGATCACAGCCGACATGCAGCTGCATCAAAACATCAGACTGATGTAAAATGAACTACACTGATTTTAAAAGTGGTTTTTATAGAATATTTTAGTAAAAGCACCAGACTATAAACTGAGTCTGTGTTGAGGATTCTTAAATTCAGACCAACACTGAAAATCTTTAAAAGTACAGGCCAGAGGCGACTCTCCCAGCTTTTAGTTTGGACAGTCTTTGATGTGCAGGCCACCCTACACTTGACCTAAATGAGCACCCTGGCCTAATGAAAGCCTTGCTTCTCTGAGAACAGAGTCCACAATCAGTCCTGTGTTCCTCAGCTACAAACGTCTCTCCTACATCTTTTTAACTCTCCGTCCGTCTACGTGTTGGGACTCACAGCGGCGGTCGGTAGTCTCTGAGTGCAGGCCACAGGGAGGCGTAGTTTCCAGTCCGTCTCCCCGTCCAGCTGGTCAGTCCGCAGGAAACAGGAGCCTGGGAAGGACAGGGAGTACTTTGACCTCTAGAGGGCAACCACACACAGGTTTCTAGTTTTTTAAAAGTACCTCATCATTCTCTTCAGCAGTGAATGTGTTTCTTACATTCAGCTCTACAACAAACTCTGAACCGTCTGCTTTTGGGTGTTTTGGAGATACCAGTCATGGAAATGGGACATAAACTAATGTTTCTATGGGATCACATCTAAGTGGGGCTGAGCTGCAGAGAAGTGGAGGCGTCCATCAAAGCCCACCCCCCACCCGTCATCCCCCAGCCTGCGTGCGTCATCCTGCCCAAACCTCCCCATCGTGGCCTAGGCCTTTCATAATTGACCTAATAGCCTCCACATGGAAGAGAGATAACCAACAACTACTTCCAGTAAAACAACACAGCTTGTTGATTTTTTTTTTCTTCCTGGAACAGGAAGACGCAACAAAAACAAACATTTAACTTTTCTAATGGAGTCATATTTGGATTTCTAGTGGCTGAAAACAAGGCTTCTGTGTGTGTGTGTGTGTGTGTGTGTTTTTAAATAGACAAACAATGCAGTTCACAGGTTTGAGTCTTTACTGATGGAGGTTGTTCTGGTCCATATTTGATTATTCAGATGAGGCATTAAGGCATCCTCCTCTCCTGTCCCCTGTTTTCTTTTTGCATTTGATCTTGTGCGTCCCATGATTTTCCTTTTCATTATCTCCTCATTTGAAAGACAAAATTAGTCGCACACAAATATCAAGAAAGAACAATCTCAGCCTGAGTTGCCTCCACGCAACATTCAGAGTGACAATTTACTAGCAGGCAATTTATACATTGTGGGGGCTTCCTGTGGTGGCTCGGGGTTAATCCCAGAACCTCAGCACCTTTTTAAACAAGTCATTTCCCTGGCAGGTCAGCCCCATTGTGGATATCTGGATGAATGACCAGCAGATGTTTACCATTTCTTTCAGAGGTCCTTAGAAAGATCATGTCAGCGGGAACGCGCTGGTTCTACAAAGAAAGCAAACAGAAAAATATCCTGATCAGACATGTTTCTACTCCTCCACTTCTCTCTAACTGTAGAGACATTTAGCTTTTCATGTGCCACATTATCAACAGTCAGTAGGTCAAAAACAACAAGCCCTCCAGCAAATCACCAGAACAGAACCTCAGTCAGCTTTTACACTCAGCTTGACCTGGTTCCTCCTCTTCCTCTGATAAATTCACTGTTCGATTCATCTGGACAGCTCCTCTGAACTTAAAACACAAACGGATTGTCGCTAAGCCGTAAATAGTTCAACGCAATTCAACGGCTCCTCAAAAAGAGGTTTACTTTAACATAGGAACTCTAAACAGCAAATCAAATTTATGTTTCAGGAGTCCACCCATAAACTAACTATGAATCATCTAAAATCCCTGAACTGAATGATTCAGAACCAAGTCTTTAAACTGTAGGCAGAACCTGCTCTGCATTTCATCATCAACAAACTCAGAAAGTCTTTGTAATGAGCAAAACTTAGAAGGTCACTCTTAAAATGTCAAACTAAAACTGGAATTTATTTAGCTACAGAGACATTTCGTCCCTGTGCGTTGGTCAAGATGCCTAAACAATAACTTTTAACCATCTAATGTTAGACGCTGGTGGCGGGATTTGAACCTGGGTCTCCCAGGTGGTAGGCAGCCTCTAGGCCACGCTCTCCTTTAGGGAAGAAATGCAGTTTAAACACAAGTCATAGGGCTTTTCAGGCTTTCAAAGAGGATACATTAAGAAAAGGGTAAAGTTAGTAGGGCTGCAGCTATCAAATATTTTTGTAATCGAGTACTCTATCGAATCTTTTATCGATTAATCGAGTACTCTAATAAATTGCATGTATGTATGTATATATAAATATACATGAATATACATACATATAAATATATGTATGTGTATGTATAAATTACATGTACAATGTATAAATCTGAGAGAAAATAACAAAGTATCAAACATTTTTTTTAATAAAAAATAGATAGAAACCATGGTTTTGTGGCATAAGTGCATTTACTATTATTACCGGTATTTATTGCTTACCTCGGAACTTTCTGTTATGTCACTGTCTTCCCCTCACACACCTTTTTTTCAGTCGGACTGAAGTGACAGCGCTGCAGCTACAAGTTAATTCCATACGCGATGCGTGGCTTCGACTACTTGCTGGAATGTCTGTTTTTCATGGCACATATCTCATAGCATGTGTTTCATTTTGCTCTGTTCACGTTTACCTTTCCAAAATGCGGCAAAACTTTAGAGTTTTTCAGAATTTTTAACCCAAAACTCACTAAGCTGTTTTGACAAGGAGGGGAGGGGCTCTCTGCTCCTCCGTCTCACCTGTGTCTCCACCCGTGTAGCTGGGCAGATGGCTAAATGAAGCATCTCAGTACCAAAGTCGGCAGGCTCCGTGTTTTTTCGCTACCGGTACCTACCGACATCTTTCGGTCTGTGCCGGTCTAGTACTAGTAGTAATAGTACGGTCTAGTTGTCCGCCATGGCTTAAGATAAAATTAATTCGCTACTTGCATGTGCATTCAACGCAGTGTGTATGTGCGTCACTTATTTTGGTCCGGGTGAAACGTGACACCGGGCGATTGCAAAGCCATGAATTAATTAAATATGAATTAAACGAAGCCTCGAGGCTTTTTTGTACTCAAATTATTGGAGGTACTCGAGGAATCGTTTCAGCCCTAAAAGTAAAATTTATATTTAAACTATGACAAACTACTGCTTTCATATTAGCAAAACGATCGTATCTGTACAATTTAAACATTTAATCAGCTCTCTGCTTTTAAAATCTTGCTCTATGCTCATGACAAGCTGTCCTGTAATAAAATCCACAGCGACCCCCACACCGACCCGCGGAGTCTCCACAGAGTGTCATGTGATCCATCCCAGTTTGTGATTGAATACCCCTGCTGTAGAACATAAAAGCTATTTCTCCAAACACAGGCTGTTCAGGAAGCTATTCACAACAGATAATAGTCATTTATAATATTAACACAGAAACGCACTTCAAAACGGCTGAAATATCCCTTAAATCATAACGTCAATGACACTAAATTGAATTTGCATTAAAAATCTATTTATAGCCATTTGAAGTTTCCACGTCTTGTTTAGGCAGTAAGCTTCGGCAGGCAGAGGCCAAACATTGATCACAAGATTACTAAATCTTTACTAACTCATACACTTCGGCCTCCGGTGGAGTCCAGATTATTACAGAGCCACCTCGTTATCTGCGGTCATATAAACGAGTCCTAAGAGGCACAACCAGTCACAGATGTTCATAAAACCTGGAACAGAGAAAACTCAACAAACCTTCTCTACAATTATAAGATCGCCCACTTGAATCCCGCTGCTTTTCACCTTCATGGTGCCTGGAACAGAACAAAATGAAAAAACAGAGAAATGCATCACTTGTGTTAAATCGATATGATTCAACTGTGCAGATAACAACGGATTTCTGATTTTTTTCATAACTGGCATCCTGGTTTTTATCCAACGAGCGTTTAAAAAGCCCCGATCACACATTGTTGTACCCTTTGGGTGAACTGTTGTCCTGCATGCCACACCGGTCAGCTCAGTGAATTTGGGAAAGTTGCTTTCCACGCGGATTCTAAAGAATGTTGGGGGAGCTGAGCCTTTTCTCTCACTCCTCTTGGAACGAACAGGCAAAATTGTTTGGAAAAGATCACCGACCCTTGAACTGTGCTGTGACCTCTTGGCTTTGCATATGTAAGACATTAAAGCGCATTAATATCGTTATGCATTCAGGGTTCACGGGGCTTTGCATGAGCACGGTAACATATTAGGTGCCATTTTTGTTAAAGACATAACAAAACAAGCAACATTTAAAAATAAAAAGGATATTTTGAATGTTTGATCTACACGTGAAAAGTTAAAAACAACAGCAACCAGTCTCTTGTTAAGTAAAAACACCATAACGCAAAGTACTGACACCATTAAGTTCCTAAAAAAAACACCACACGCACAAGGGTCAGTGTGGTGAAGGCAGCCAGTGATTGTGTTTATGACTGAAACAAGCTGCCACATCAAAGGAGCAAAGTGATGGAAACCACAAGAGGTCTCCTGCATTTTATTGCTGGTAGGTAGCACTTTATACCGAGGCCTCTTATGTATACTTTTACATCCCTGCTTTGAATTACCCCCATTTCCCCGAGCCCCAATAAGTTTTAATAGGACAAACCTCCTACAGTCAGCAGACGCAGATCTGCAAAGCAAATACCAGACAGATATGATCAGAGCTGATTCCAGTTCTCACCTCGGGTCGAAAGTTTGCTGTAAATCTGAGAGTTCACTTCTTTGTCTCGAAGGCAGCATCTTATTTCTTCAATCGCCTCTCTCATGATGGTGATGATCAGAACGAGACCCTGCAGGGTCAAAAGACGCAGTCATCAAACACAGAACAACCAACGATCTGTGTTTTAAACGTATACGTACAAACCTGAATTTACATTTTAAAAACACACACTGATGAAGCAATGAGCACATTTTATTTCCAAAGACATGAAGTGGACAAATAATTAAAGATGACCATCTGGTGTGGGGTAACGTACCAAAGGGACCCAGTAGGTGTAGAGGGCGCCTAAACGCAACTCCTCCACAAACTGTGAGCAGGCCAGAAGCAAAAAGTACAAGTTGAAGAAGTACTTGAACTGATTGAACAGCACCTGAGAACACACAGAGGAGAGCTGAGTGAAACATCTGCTACATGGTGAACATCTAACTTCAAATCTATCAATTCATCAAAGATCATCAGGAAGAAACTCAAACCTGTGTGGCTTTTTTCTAACATTATCAATATTTTGTGAGATACTTTAAACATTTGATGTTTGATTAACTGAATTTCACAGTATATGACGACATAAATATATTTTTCTCTGCAATAGATATTTTTTCAACTTTTTGTTTTGTTTTTTCAAGGATGAATGAACTTGGAACCTATTATTAATATTGTTGCTTTTCATCCACCAGTGTGACTCTTACATTTAACACAGCTTCCTTTAGTTTCATTACCACCACAGTGTGAGAAAACGACCAGAAGAAAACCCGTGTCTGCTCTCACTCCTAAACCTGCTGCCTGACAGAGACAGGAGCACAACAAACAATCCTCAGAAGCACAAAGTCTGACATATGTTCTCGAGAAAAGAACTTCTTCACATGATGCAAAGTAAATAAAAAACATCCCAATTTGCAATGCAAACACTCCTTGCTCTTGTCTTTTATTTCTCAAACAAATCTGAGCTACTTTCAATTTCAGACTGCATAAACAAAATTTAAAAAAAAATCTTAAGACAACTGGATACCCAGAAAGCAAATGAATATGTAAATAAGGAATGGAAAATGCCAAAATTAAAAACGCAGCTTGGCGACAGCAGTCCGAGTGCCACGCATCCAACTGTAGCAGAAACAGCTTCTATCATCACCGGACACTCACTCAACTTTGATTTCAATCATCACTTTAATCCTATTTAAATATATATGTTCAGAAATGTAACATTTTTAAAAAGTATAAATTTTAGTCTTGAAATCCTGACAGAAACCCTGACAATAAAAATTTTAACTTAATTTACAAGGACAGCTCCTTTGTGTTTAGCATCGTCTGTCAGGAGAAACTGTGATGATGAACTTTTTAGAAATTAAGGGATACTTTGAACATATTGTACTGTGTCTCTGTAGTAAAGTTGTAACACATTTTTCTTGTCCATTGTAAACAGCTTCCTGAACAGACTTAGTTTTAAGTAAAAGAGTTTACTGCACATCCTACAGGACTGACGAGCTAGTGGCTAGTCTGTGTGCAGTGTACGGTCACGCTTTAAAAACAGATCAACTGCTAACTGTATCTGATCAACTTTAACACAGCTGTCAGTTTCATATTACAGTTATTTTAGTGGAAATCCTGAGAAATTCCTGCTGCACTTGACCCCTGAATTCACCAGAGGTGTGACATTCAGCTGCTGCTGGTGACATTTGTTTGTAAACAACTACAGAGTGCCATGTAAATAACTGTAATGCTAAATTAGGAGTGGTGAAAGGGTTTAACTAATCAGACCCTCCAGGAAGTTGCGATCGCAACTATTAACGCAAATTCAACCATTTGCCGCAACAAAGTTGCGGCCTTGCAATTTTCACCAATCTTCGCAATTTTCCCAAAATTCACAAAATTCGACCAATCATCTTTGTTTTTGTTGTATTTCGTCATCTTCTTTGACCAATCAGAGCCACTCGGATACGTTTTGACCAATCCCGTTGCCTCCAGCTGTGTTTGTTTCCAGTTTTTGAGCTGAGCCGCTGAACTCCGGTCGGTTTCCATCAGATTTTACGGCTAAAATAGGAGCAAATCAATTTTCTAAAGTATTACACCAGAGTGATGGAAAGCTGTTCTGAACCAAACACAACGTCGTGGTGGATTATACATGAAAATCGACGCTTGACAAGAACTTTTTGACCACAAAACATGGAGGAGATTAGCTGAAAAGAGGAGCAGAGACGGGCTGGGGTCTGATAGGAGTGATAAAAGAGACGAGGTGAGTTCTGTTTAATGTCTGTATTTGGACAATGTGAGAAACTAGATTTAAAAAGAAGTGATCTGTGTCCTAAACTGTGAGCTGAGTCGGTGGTTTTGCTATTCTGTGAGAAATATTTTAAATAAATCAGACCGTCAGCGTTAACGTGAATTCCTTTGAACGTTGTTTAAATTTTAAACACGCGATTAACCACGTGACGTTTCTATTCGGTGAACACGAGGAACCGCTTGTCTTTTCCACACTTTTCCTGATGAACCAGTGAACCTTTGAGGTGAATCTCTGAAAGTGAATGTAAAGTCGCTCACGCTGTAACGTCTGAGTGACGCTGAGACAGGCTGTCAGCTGTGTTGTCATGGAGATTACAGCACCTTGTAGTCTTTATTTTATCATGAAACAGCGTATACAGTGTGTGTGTAAAGAGGTTAACTGTGTGTTCATATAAACTAAATAAAACCTTAAACAAAATTTTTAAATGATTGAAAAAAATCGCAACTTTGACCGCAACTTTTAGAAAAATGAGCCGCGAAATCAGTCATTTTAGATCGCAACAATCACAAAAAATCCCCGCAACTTCCTGGAGGGACTGACTAATAGTGTCGAATGAACTGCAGTGAAATTCAGGTTGGAGCAGTTTTTGAATGGCACCAATAAACTTTGGTCTCAGCTGCAGTCAGACTAACCATCAGGTACTAGTTACCCTTTCTGTGAACAGCGTCTGCTCAGGAAGCTACAACAGTTTAAATAGAAAATATTTATACCTTTTGAACAGAAACACTCTTCAAAATGGCAAAAAATCCCTCTAAATAATACCCCTCTAAACAATATTCCTCTAAATGCAAAAATGTTCAATATTTTTGTGCACTTTTCATTTGACGTTAATATATTTTTGCTTTTCGTTTTGTTTTAGCTCATGCCTGTTCTAGAAACACTGTGGACCTGAAACAACCCTCATAAACAGGGGGTGCACATCAGTGGCAACACACATGTGGGTCTTGCAACAAAGAGTGTCCCCAAACATAGTTCCACATGACATTTATCTTTCAAAATATTGCAAAAATAACATAAAAGAGCCAGTTTTTTTTTTTGAACGGCTCTTTGAGGTGAACGGCTCCCTTCACAGAACCATGAATCCCATCACTAGTACCAAGCATCAACAGCTGCTACTCACAGTCTGCTGACAGATCGCAACTCACATCAGAGCCTCTTCAGCTTTTATTGCAAGATGACCAGATTCCTGGATTTGGGAATTCTTTGAATAAAGAAATGAATAAAAATGTGTCTGACAAGCTGAAAGAGGTGTGTGGTGGTTGGGAGGTTAAACAGATGGAGGGTGAAGAGGTGACCTTTGACTGACACTCACCCCAGGAAGGAAGGTGAAGAAGTTGTACTTCTGGTTGTTAATGACATTCTTGGGGTACCGCTGTTCCCTTTTTTCTGGGTGGCCGAGCCACACGGTGCGGGGACGGAAGTCCCCCATACCACAGCATCCTGACCACGGACAGCATCTGAATCAGGGGGACATTAAGACAGTTCAGATTTAACTTGACTGTTATTTTAGACATGCTGAGAAACAACAAAAAGAAAAAATGCAAAAAGTAGATACAGCATCATTAGTTAGAATTTTAAAAGACTGTTGCAACAGCTGCTCCATTTTTGTGAATTCTCTGTGTCTCCTTGTTAATGTGTTGCCGACTGCAGTTACACAAACAGAACTAAGATCAGAGTCAGGAAAATAAATATTAACCCGATCTTAAGAAAAGTGTCGCTCTTTTCACTGCCAAAACAAAACCACTCAGATTAATGAGCCTAGAGCTCTGCTGCATTAGCCTTAATAAATTAATGTTTTCTACAATAATTTATAAAAACGCTTGATTGTAAACAAGGTATGAAAAAATGTGAATCGTGTGACGATTACATTTCTGTAAAATGTTTTGTTCTTTATTAAAAAACAATGCTTTTTCAGCAACATTATAAAGCAAACAAAAGGTTTCACTCTTCCTTCATCTGATAGATGTCCTGTACAGAACTCTAACTCAGGATGAGTGTAGGGCTCACACATCAAGAGAAATCAGAAACATTCAAAAGCACCACGAATTATTCTCTGTTCACGTGATCCCAACACTTCTTGGCTGTTCGACATTCCTTTAAAACACAACTTCAATTTCTTTTATGCAACAATTACTAAACTTATGTGGCCTGGTTTCATTATAGACACCATAAACTAATGTTAAAAGTGAAGTTAAGCTAAGTAGGTGTAAATGAACTAGGGCTAGGGAATTCTTTTTAATGTTAAGTTTTTAACTCCTGCTGTTTGTATCCAGGGTGCTCAAAACACTGCTTCTCTTTTCTAAACTCTGTCAAACCAGCAAATCTATGAAGTGGACCACTCTGAAAGTGGCAAAGTCCAAGTGACACTAAAACAGGCTGTCAATGTTGTTGCCATAGCGACTACAGCATCTTGTACTTTTCATCTCATTGTGTAAACACAGGGCATAGTGCGCTGCCTTGGTATGGAAATGTGGAAAAAAATGACAGCCTGGGGGCCGGATGCTGCTGGAGCTCTGCAGGTCATTCATTAAAACTCCTGATTGTAGTTAGTTTACTAAAAGAAATGTAGTCCGTGTCAGAAATGGAAAGAGAAAGTGTGTGTGTGTGTGTGTGTATATAAACAAAATGCCTGAGTGTTTTGAGCATCAGTTTAGTATTAATAAACCAGTAAAGTCAAAGTGTTTCTCATATGAGGCGTTTCCATGTTCATGTTGTTAGAGAAAGGAGGAGGAATGAGGTTGTTGTTCAGCCTCAGCTAAATACTGGAGAGCTGAGAAAGAAAAGCAAAGGTGGATTGTTTTGTTCAAAAATACTGAAGTATTAGTTAACCGCACTTTAAAAGCTAAGTCCTCGTGTAGTATTACACGCACTATGTGCATTTTATTCATTGCTATTTAAGTTGTGTTTTTCGACCTGCATGCTAGTGGAGTTAGCACTGTTGCCTCATAGCAAAAGGTCACAGGTTCAAATCCTGACTGTGGCCTTTCTGCGTGGAGTTGCATGTTCTCTCCATGCATACATGGGTTTCCTCTGGGTACTCCAGTTTTCTCCCACTGAACAACATGCCTGATAGGTGTATGTAAGTCTCATTGGATAAAAGCATGTGATGAATCTCATTTCAGCTGCTTGTATTATTCGCAATCTCGTTCTTTCGGTCATCATTACCCAAAGTTCATGACCATATTAGGTGAGGACTGGGACGTAGATTAACCGGTAAATTGAGAGCCTTGCTTTCTGGCTCAGCTCCTTCTTCACCATGACAGACCAGTTCAGTGTCCGCCTCACTGCAGAGGCTGCCCCAATCCGCCTGTCAATTTGCCTCCTTCCCTCACTCGTGAACAAGACCCTGAGATACTTAAACTCCTCCACTTGAGGTAGGACCTCTCCCCCAACCCGGAGTTAAAAAGCCTCCCTCTTCCGGTCGAGAACCATGGTCTCTGATAATGATTTGAAGGTGCTGATTCTCATCTCATTAAATAAGGTGTTGAGCAAAAATGCAGAACAGATATATTTCAGTAAGTCACCATTACCTGTTCACCCAGGTAAATTGTTATTTCAAATTATGGAACTTATTAATTTCCCACCAAATTACAAAAGACTCACATGGACTTACATAGGTGTTTAAATTTGATCAAAGGGCGAAAACCATAAGAACTTGACAGTGTCGTTTCCTTAGTCCTAACATGACCATAAAAATGGCAACAATTTAATAGAATTCCTTCAAATGACAGCCATTTCAAATGACCTGAAGTTTCTGTCAAAATGTTATAAACAATTAGGGATGCAGGCCGATACCAATACCAAGTACTCATACTTGTTAAAGTTAACCGATACCAGGAACCGATACCAGTATCGGTCCGATACAGATACCATATACTCGTACTTGTTAAAGTTAACCGAAAATAAAAGAAACTAGAACCTGTCTTCCATTTCATTGCAATTTTTTGTGTGGTAGAAGTATCTGTATCGGTACTCGGTATCGACAAGTACTCTGATTCAAGTATCGGTATTGTATCGGTTTGAAAAAAAAGTGGTATCGGTGCATCCCTAATTAATATCATCTAATATCACCTAATATCATCTGTTGTAAAATGACTCTGAATGGCCTCATTTTGGAGAAATAGAGATTAGTTATGACTGACCAGGTGAGCTTCTGGTTTGTTTGCGCATATACGTGTTTCTGCCATCTTAAAACAACTCCTTTAATGCAAAAAAGGGTCATAATATAACTTAAGATACTAATAATATAAACATAAACTAAATGTAAAGGTACTAAAAAAGGAAGGTAACAATATTTAACATTTTACTCTATCATTCCAGTATTTTTCAGATTTTTTAAAAGTTTATTTTTTTGGTATGAGACAAGTGCATGTTTCAATAAGATAAAAGGAGTAAAATGTGCTCTACCATGTGGTTATTTCAAGCTTCAAGTACTTTTTGCAGCTCTGGATAAGTGTTAGACATTGGTATAAAAAGCAGGAATTACTCCTACGCTTATCTTGGCACACCTAGTGTGGGAGCTTAGCCTTGACTTTTTCATAAATTATTTTCTGATCAACTTTGTCTTTCTATGACATCACTTAATCCTGAAATACAGCTGTGTTTACTCATGAGGTAACATCACCAGGATCGCTTGGTCAATCATATCAGCTCAGTCCAGCTTCTCCATCATATTTTAGGAGGCCTGTCTTTTAATATTGGAAGTCAAATGTAAGCATATCGGTCAACATTTAGCTAGCATGTACATTAAAACCCTTGTACTTTTGAGTCTGGCTCGACATTTGTGCTGAGCTCTGTTCTTTAACTCAAAGTGCATCGAGTAAATATTGACATGGGCGTCGATGCACTTGCTTCCACAGCAGCACCCCGGAACCAGGATGTCTCCTGGAGCTCTAGCTAACGTTAGCTGGTTAAAAACAACAATGCACGGCTTTATGCTAATTACTGGAGAATATCAAGCCGCTAGCCGATGATTTTTTACCTCAAAACCGCGTCACCTTTTAGCTAGGTTTGAAGACTACCGTCGACACACCCGTGGAGAACAATTACCGTCCACGCTGACTGACTGTCAACATCAGAAGCTGACAAAGAAAAACACACAGCTTCATGCTACGGTGCCCTACCCGTTCCGGTGCGTCCTGTCATGTCTTTTGAGCCGCCTCACCGGTTGTAGGGGAATATTGTCGGTCATTCCTGCTGCCCCCGGTAGCGGGTAGGAGCTGGAGGCGGTCAGCCTGCTGGGTGAAGCGGTCCTAGCTTGGGCGGAGGCTCCCAGCTGTCACTCACTCTCGACGGCTGGCGGTGCGGGACAGATCCCGCGTTAGAAGTACGAGCGTGTGTCGCATTTTTTTTATTATTAGATTTGCAATTTTTTGTTTGTTTGTTTGTTTGTTTGTTTTGTTTGTTTGTTTTTTGCCTCAGGACATTAAAGCTCTTTATTTCTACTTAGCGTCAAGTGTATCTTATCTATTTGGGAAAAACGTCCTAGGTCATGTTCTGAACAACCTCAGTTTGGAAAAATTGAGATCAGCTATGATCAAACAAGCTAATGGCTAGTTACAGTGGGGACAGTTATGAAGTAATAATAATAATAATAATGCATCAGTTTTATATAGCGCTTTTCTAGGTCACTCAAAGACGCTTTACAGAGTTGCATTATTCATTCACACAGTCATTCTCACAGTTATTCTCAAGTGATATCAATTGTTTTAACCCTTGTATATCAATATTGACATTTTTATCCATTTTGGCAAAATTTCCATTTTTATCTCTGCCTCATGTTGGCTGTATTTTCATGTGACACATTTTGTAATAAAGAGTGTGTCTTGACAATTTTATAAATTCAAATTTTATTTTTTTTAACCCTTTATCTGGCAGGTTAATCACTTGGTAGATTTTAGTCCCTTTATCATATTGAAAGATGCACTGAACTTAAATGTAAAAAACAAAAATCTACAGAACATGTGGATGTTTGAAAATAAAGGTAAACTTTACGTTACATTGACTAAAACAATCCAGATTTTTTAAATGTCATTTAACAATAGTGGAACGAGACAGAGGTGCACTTCCCTCCATGCTTGTGCTCTTTTCCTACACTATTATGAAAAGCAATGTGTTATTTTTTACCATAAAATAAATGTTGAATGGTTGAGAGTTTTTTTTTTTTTTTTTTTTACATAAGTCCTGGATATGTTAGTAAATACCAATGATATTGATGCATTATTAGTTTTTGTGCTGCAATAGTTTTAAGATTTAATGCCCTCTTTAAAGGGATACTCCACCGGTAAGTTAACTTTTGTCTATTGTCATACTCCTCAGAGTTAGACAAGTGGGCAAAAAATATTTGTAAACAGCCCAGCCGTTTTCCTGATACAGCAGGCGGATATTCATGCTCCTTTAGCATTAGCTTAGCGTAAAACACTGTAAGTGAATGGTACCGACTAGCATGCTATTAGGTCAAATCAAATCAAACTTTATTTATATAGCACCTTTCATGCCCCAGCGAGCAACACAAAGTGCTTGACAGATTAAAATGACCCATACAACCCACATTCCCTCCCTTTCCCACACATAGAACAATTATGACACTCTCCCCTCCCAGTCCACAACCCATTCCCAGGCACACATACACCCACACATACACATAAAAACCACATTAAACACTATGTTGAGCTCAGATGGCTCCAGTAATGAGCAACACATACAACAGGTACCATTCACTTACAGTGTTTTACGCTAAGCTAATGCTAAAGGAGCATG
>SSNR01000287.1:426787-549730 GCA_006937965.1 Callopanchax toddi
TTTTTTTTTTTTTTTTTTGGGGGGGGGGGGGAGTGGACATTTTTGTCCTCTAATGACACAGTTTTGATTTGATTTGATTTATTTATGGATCCCCATTAGTTGCTGCTTCTCACAGCAACTACTCTTCCTGGGGTCCACCCCATATCAACATCCACAATATTTACAATAAAATACACACATACACACACAGGTTAGGTTGTAGATTTGAAAACTGACGATGTGTTCATAAGTTATTATTTTGGCTTTTCTTCGACATATCTAAAGCCGATTGGAACAAGACATCCCGGCCACAAAAAACCTGTAGTGGAAAAAACAACAGTGACATTAGGTAAGCAAACTGGCATTTAAAGTGTTAAAATCCTCAACATTTTTGAGTGTTTTATAGTTTTGAGCAGAGCTGAAGGTGTTTACCAGATCTTTGAAGAAAAAGAAAAGCAGAGAAAATATTATCAGGAAAAATGTTATAGCTGTTTTTGCAAGTAGACTTTTTTTGTTGTTTGTTTTATTTACCTTTGGCCATTTTTAGACTTTTTTGTTGTTATTTTTTGCATTATCATTTTCTTTGTTCAAACCATACAAAATATTTTTTTAATATTTGGGGAAAAAACTCACAAAGTCAAACCTCAAAAACATAACAGTTCACGTGAAAGCTTTTTAAAACAATTTAAACCTTGATATGATTATTCTGACAAAAATATGAAACTCTAACCTGTCTTGTTCTGACAGTTTAGGGCAGACAGAATCATAGATCTGCATTTTATTAAACATAGATAAAGCATTGTAGAAACAATATCAGATTTACTCCTGCAGGAAAAGTGTGAGATACTCCACCTGTTATGTAGTTTATCATTTAATTTGAGGCATGATAGACTATATCACTTTGGGCAACAGAAAGAAAAGACAGGCAGGCAGAGAGAAAAGAAATAACAAATAACAGGAAGAAGGGGGAGGGTGAAAAGGGTGGGAACAATAGAGAAAACAACACAAACAAGTGTAGAAATATAAATTCCTGTCTGGAAGTTTAACTGAGAAGGCGTGGTGCCACGAAGCCATCACACATTCCTCAGCACACTGCACTCTGACACCTTTACTGCGTCATGCTGTGTAAAAGTCAGAACTCTGATTTGTGACCTAACCATGTTCCAGACCAGTTGTGATTGGGAAAACCATTAGTGTTTGGCCAGGCTAGCCACTAGCACTGCAAGCTAATAACTTATTTTGTGCATTGAACTGTTCACTAATAGTGTTTAGACAGCACAGTGTGTGACTGAACTACAAGGATACAAACTAACAGAAGTGAAATTAACATCCATCCATCTTCTATAACCGCTTTATCCTCCACAGAGGGTCATGGGGAGGTGGTGCCTATGTCCAGCGGTCAAGGGGCGAGAGGCGGGGGACACCCTGGACAGCTCACTTGTCCATCGCAGGGCCACAAAATTAAAAATGTGAGAAAATGTTGTTTTTAAAACAATAAAAAAAATATGAATTTCATTTTTTGGGTCTATTAGTGAAAAGAAGAATCCAAAAGAGATGGTTGATGGATGAAAAAGCAGATTATTACACACTGGAGAGAGCAGACACACAGATGGATTTAGTGGTGTCAGAATTAATCATGTTCCAGAACTCTTACTCATCCATTAGGAAGATGTGTAAAAACACAAAATCAACTTCCTTATGGTTTCTCATGGATCTGGGTGAACGTTGTCCACAGGTCTACAGTAACATATTCATGAAGCCACGAGACTCCAGACATTAAAGGGATACTCCACCGCCAAGTTATGTTTTGTCTATTGTCATATTCCTCAGAGTTAGATAAGTGGGCAAAAACTATCTGTAAACAGCCCAGCCGTTTTCCTGATCCGGCAGTACTCTTTTTGCTTTAGCTTAGCGTCAAACACTGTAAGTGAATGGTACCAGATAGCATTGCCAGAAAAAACGTCCATAAAACTCACTAAATAGTGATAATAATTCAGCCTAGTGACCTCAGTAAACATATCGACTGCAAGGGAAAATAAAAAGTAACACGAAGGAATTACATACTCTGGACTACTTTTATGACAAAGAGCAGCTGTAACCCTCCGCTGAACGGTGCAGCTCCGGCGAACAGCGTAAGGATATGACGCACGGTTTGTGTTTACGGAAGTAGGTGTCTTTGGGGTCGTGCATCATATCCTTGCGCTGTTCGCCGGAGCTGCACCGTTCAGCCGAAGGTTACAGCTGCTCTTTGTCATAAAAGTAGTCCCGAGTTAAAAATAGTACATGTAATTCCTTCGTGGTACCTTTCTGGTACCATTCACTTACAGTGTTTGAGCTAAGCTAAAGCAAAAAGAGTACTGCCGGATCAGGAAAACGGCTGGGCTGTTTGCAAATAGTTGTTGCCCACTTATCTAACTCTGAGGAATATGGCAATAGACAAAAAATAACTTAGCGGTGGAGTATCCCTTTAATAAGTCTGAGGACAAACAGTAGGCACGTGGCCAACGTGACCCTGAATGCATCACCTGTATTTATGGCCCACAGGTGGCTGCTGTAGTTATGCAGGTTGCTTCTCCACCCGTCACCATTACATCACACACTAACTGCTGAAAACAGGAGCAAACATTTATTATGACCAATGAAAACCAGAGACGGATTGTACACTACTGTTGCATTTGTTTAATGAGTAATGCCTCCAATAATTATATTTGCATGCCACAACTTTGGCAGAGCGACACTGATTTTTGTTATGATTTGGGGCGACCACTCTATGAAAATCAGTATTAGCTTTCATGATTCTGTTTCAACTATTCATGAAACCTGATCTTTATATGATGAGTTTTTCTTTGCATGTCTTGTTTATTTGTATATAATAAATGTTTGAACGTGTTTATTGTCCACGACAATAATTCATCAGCGTAAACTTCAGCAAAACCCAGATCTTGCTTACAGAATAAGTTTCCTCACATTTTGGTTCCTCTGAGTCAAGACAACCTTAGTTCCTGTAAGGATAATTATGCAAAGGATTGCATCATTTAAAACATCGTAGAGGAAGTGGCCGATGTACAGTTGACCTAAAATGGATTGCACGCTTTGGTTGGGAATGCAAATGTTTTTTCGTTGAGAATGCAAAATGCAGCTGGAATAATGGGTCCCGGTGGGAAACGAGAAAAGATTTCACCGGAGTCATCAGAAGGTGAATTCATGTAAATCAGGGATTTGAGGAGCAGGTCGGACAGGGTTAAAGTAGGAGTGCATTTTAGTGCGTTCTCCGCCTCGCTCATAAATGTGGTCGACTGTGAAGTGAAGACAGGAAAAATGTCAAAAAAAGTCACCCTGGATTTATTTTTTTTTTCAAAATCAGAAAAACATTTAACTGAAGGAAACTTTTGAACAAAAAAACAAAACCACAAACATTTATACTGTAAACAAATCAAATTGGCTCCACGTTGCTGAAACTGTGGAGGCAACTCGAAAGCAGTTTTGACACTAAAGAAAGGCACAACATGGCAAATGCATATCGATAAGGAATGAACAGCAGGAGCTCACAACGTACTCTGACCGGTCTGAGTGGAGTAAAGTGTCCAGTGATACATTCATTACTTTCCAACTCAACAGGTTGAGAATGAACATCTCTACACAGAAGTTTAAAAGAAGGTGTCAGAAAGTACACAGAACATAGCATTGAGCGTAAGGGGCATCATGAAACAACTAATGAGGTAGAACTTACCCCAAACTCAAAGCCTTTTGTGTTTTATATAAATAATTCTGCTACAAAATGATGAGATTACAAGAAACAAAACACAGCCTGATAAATAGTTTGAATCAATGTGGCAGGAAAAGATGAAGGTGATCATTTAGCCTCCATAATAAAAGCAGTGAAATGTCAATGCAACTAAAACCAGAGATAAAGTGCAGGCATGACAGCATCAGCCCTCTGAGCTCAGCCACCTAAACATGGATCTGCAGCTGGAATTTATGCATAAAAAAAACCAAAAGACTTCAGTAAATAGTTATGAAATGTTTGCCACAAAGAAAACACCTTTTTTCAGTCTCACGGAACCTAATGGTGCCAAAAAAAATGCATGTTTAATTCAAGATTAGGCACTTGGTAAAAAGATCTGTATGAACAACAGCTGCATTTTGGCACTATCGTGATAAAAATGTATTTATAATCCATATCATCTAAAACGGACTGAACTGTAGCACTTTGACCAAACACGAATTATCCATCCGATCAAAAGCTCCTTCAAAATGAGAAAAGCTAATGGCATTTACCGCTACAACAAACGTACAATGTCATAAAACCTATGGCACACAAAGGGAAAGTAGTCTTTAAGGACATTTACAGTTAATATTATACCAGAACACGGAGACAGTGTCCAGTGACGTCCTTAAAACAAAGTCATGCCCTGAAGCTTTTCCTCATAATGTCATAATCCTTCAGTTATCAAGAAGACAAGTCTGAAATAAAGCAGTTTCAAGTAAGTTATACATTCAAACTTCTGATAGACAGCAAAACAAATAAAGGTCACAGGAGAAAATACCCGCATATATGTTCATATCAAATAAAACTACAGTAGTTAGAAATCAAGTTCAACTAAACTTAACACTCAAGAATGGTTGAAATCGGGGGGGGGGGGGGGGGGGGGGGGGGGGGGGGGGGGGGGTTCAATATGAGTCACTGGGGAAACTCAACTAAACTGGGTGGGATTCAGAAATCGATTGTACCTCATTCAAAAACAGGAGACATTCACAAGCTGAGGAGGAAGATTTTCCTAGTATAAAAAAAAAAAAAGATTTAATTTACGGCAATTTTACCCTCCTCCATGAAATGTGGGAACTGGGACTTTGGAACACTATCCGAGCTACTTTTCTCAATTTCAGCCATCGTGGCCGGCAAGCCGGACTGGGATCCGTCGATCTTCAACAGGCCTCCGGTGGATCCGATCAGAGGCCCGCCGGCGGGGCTCCCGGGGAGCGGGATGCCACCTCCCTGAATGACAGAAATTTCGTTGGTCTTCATAGTCAGGCCGCCACTGAAGGCGGCAGCAGCATACTGGTTCCACATGGATGGGTCAAAGTTCATGGGCGGTGCGCTGAGCTCTTTGGGCGGCTGGATCATTTCTGGGAGCATCTTGGCCTCGGAGCTCATCGCCATCAGCGCCATGGGGTTATCCAGGGAGAGGCGCTGGCCACGGCGTGACGAGTTGTTCCACATGTGAGTGCCGATGTGAACCTTTAAGTGGCGAGAGGAGGAAAAACATTACAATTCAGTTCGGTTCTGAGGTGGATATGAAAGCATACTTAGGAAAGCTCACTTTTAAATTGCCCTTGGTGGTGAAAGCTCTGCCGCAGATGTTGCAGGCAAAAGGCTTCTCCCCTGTGTGAGTGCGCTCGTGGATCTGCAAGGCGCTGGCGGAGGAGAAGTTCTTGCCACAGGCGTTACATGTATGCTGTTTGGTGGAGCGACGAGGTGCGGTGGAGATGGAGGAGGGTACGGCTGTTCCCTGAGGCATTTGGGAGCTGAACAACCCATGAGGGCCCAAAGGATTCTCAGTAGGAATCTTCATCTCCAGAGCACCCAGACTTGGAGGTATTTTAATAAAAGACATGCTGCTAGAAGCTGTTGATGGAAGAGGTGGAAAATTAGATCCATGCATTTAAACTATGACAGGTTCAAACATGCATTTATCAACAAATAAACTCACCATAGTCCCCATTTGTAAATGGTATGCTGGGTTCTTCTTTTATCACTTTTGGAGTAAAGCTGCTAGAAGCCGTGAGGTCAAGAGCCCCACTTGACTCGCCGCCTTCATGTGCACCGTCAGGTTCTTGTTTTGGCAGATTACGGGAAAATTCATCGACGGCTAACTCGGGGGATTTGGTGCTAATGTTTAATGGAGAAGAGGAGTGAAACAACACGGCCGAGTCAGAAACGGCAGGACTGCGCCCATTCTGATACTCCTGCTCCCTCTGAGCCGGTGGAGAATCTTTAGACATCCCCTCGCTTTCTGAAGCAGTGCTACTCTGTCGCCTCAGTGCAAGAGCAGAGGTGAGATTCTTCAGAACATCCAGGCTGGAAAAGGTGACAGGAGCTATGTGCTTTTGTAGCTGCTCCTCAGAGGCAGACGGGAGGGAACCTGAGGAGTCGTTTGGCTTCTGGGAGCTCAGCTCTGGGTCACGATCTTCAACGCTGGTTTTAAACCTGTTGTTATCCACTGGCTTCTCCGCTTGTAGAGACGGCTCCATTATTTCTGCCGCCTCAAACTGGCTTTCTGGCATCGGGGTGTTGGGAATCTGCCCTCCCATGTGCATACGAATGTGCTGCTGCAAAACCACAGCATTTGTGAATTTCTTCTGGCAGATGGGACATGAATGTTGCATTTTAAGAGGAGTGTTTGCTCTGTGCACTCCATAGTGAGCCTTGAGGTTACCCTTCGTGGAGAATGCACGACCACAGATTTTGCACTTGTATGGCCTTTCTCCAGTGTGTGTGCGGTAATGCATTTTGAGTGAGCTCTGGCAACTGAGCACCCTGTGGCAGATTACACATTCATTGGGATCGTTGGTCCTCTTCTCCAGGCCATCCACCATCTGCTGGAGCTTTGCTGTTCCAGTGCTCGGTTCTCCTGGGAGGACGCTGCCGTTCATGTGATGCAGCGTGCCGAGCAGATCTTTAGCATCCTTCTGATTCGGATCCAGTCCTGGATCTTGGCCGAACATGGAGGAAACGGATGGGGAGCCATCGCTTGTTGATGGGGAGGGTCTTTGAGAGAACGAGTCACTCCCAAACCCATCAAAAGTTGGTTTGAATGCTGGTATTGGCTGTGGGTTAAAACCAGCACCTGGATGACCTATAATCGGTTTGACTTCAGTCAGATTCGACTCATCAATGGGCACGGACATACCAAAGGGAATGCCACTGCTGGTGGGGATATTGTCAAGATGCTCCGGTACAGGATGGGGATTCATGCTGATGTTAGGATATTTGTCTTTATGCCTCTGGAAATGCACTTTGAGGTTTCCTTTGGTTGTGAAGCGGTTTCCACAGATGTTGCACTTGAAAGGCCTCTCTCCAGTGTGAGAACGTAAGTGGATCTGAAGGGCACTGTCATTCCCAAACGTCTTTCCGCAGTATTTACACTTGTGCTTGTACAAAGACTCCCCGCTCTTTGATTCTGGTGGGAGGGTCAGCATCTTTGCCTTTAACTTTTTAGAGGACTCCATCCCTGCTTGGACGCCGCTGAAGGCACCAGGGAAACTGATGACGCCAGACGATTGGGGCAGTAGTGCTGGTAAACGGGTAGCCAGATCTGGAACTCCCTTCAAAATGTCCACTTTAGAGGACATGGGTCCCAGTCCTGTGCTCAGAGAGGTAGGGATGCCAGTGGGCAGAGGTAGTTTACCTTGCTTTAACGTCTCCATAGTAAGGCTCTGACTGCCAGTTCTTTTGCCTATCAGAGCTGCTGCAGCAGACAGCTGTTGAGAGAGATGTGCACCAAGGGCTTTCAGAGGGTCCATTGCTGCCCCGACTGATGACTGGAGACTCTGTGGGGTCATCATGGCTACCTGGATCCTGATCTGTTCTGTGAGCTGGATTTGCTGTAGCTGCTGTTGCTGAAGACACACAAGCTGCTCCAAGATGACCGGGATGGCCTGGAGGACGTCCTGTGGCGACGTCTGAGATACACTTGAAGAAAGCTGGGAGACAGCAACTTTAGTGTCAGGCATGGTTTGAAGAGTGACATTTGAATCTTGCATTTTGGGAGAAGACTGGAAGGTCATCTGAGGACTAACAGACGCCTCTCCCCGGTCCTGATGTCCAGAGTCCTCTGCATTCACGGAATCGTCCTCTGTCCTTTCTAGTTGCTCGGTGCTGGAATGATTGCTGGACTGGCTCTCATCGTGGTCGCTGTTGAGGCCCTCAGGAGACCCTTGTGAATAATCTTCAGGCACTTCACTGCCATCTCCTTCCTTCATGATGACAACTTGCTGACTTTTGGTGCAATTTTTCTCATGCTCAAGAAATTCTGCTTCGTCAAAGTATTCTGCACAACACTTGTTGCAGACTCTGGTTTCGTCCATCCTTAACCTCTTTGTGTCGTTTCCAGAGTCTTCAGCTTGGTCATCTCCAGGAATCCCTTAAATGAGAAAACAGGAATGTTAATTTTAAAAATATATATATAAAACTACATGATACAAAATATATGTTTCTCCGTTTTGAGATGAGTAAAGAAAGCTCCTTTTGTCTGGCCTTCCCTCTGCGGGGTTATTGCAGCTGTTAAAACTCTGAATTTACCCATTGTCTACAGGGCCAGCAGAGGGCAATCATCGACCTTTGAGAACAACCTCCCAACAGACTAAAGAGCATTAGATTAGGCACTAATTTACAGTTC
Source organism: Callopanchax toddi (assembly GCA_006937965.1). Classification (NCBI taxonomy): domain Eukaryota; kingdom Metazoa; phylum Chordata; class Actinopteri; order Cyprinodontiformes; family Nothobranchiidae; genus Callopanchax; species Callopanchax toddi. The sequence goes on from SSNR01000287.1 coordinate 435,166, forward strand.
TGTTCTTTATAATAAACAAATTAATTCTAATCTGTGTTGATTTATTTCTAATGCCACCAAATATTTGGTGAAAAAGTACTCGGGTTCTGCAAAATTTTACATCCAATACTCTTCTAAGTAACATCATGCATTTTCACAGCCTGAGAAAGTCTTTCAGGGATGCATTTTAATTTGTGTACTGACCATTTCACAACTGGGTGTATTGTTAAATGCAAATGCCTGAGGGAAAAGAGGCAGACCACCTGTCTGCATTTGCCCAGGGAAACTTTTGGCCTTGTTAATTGCTCACCAGGAGGCAATGAAGCACAAAACAGCTTTAAACTGCTTTACATTCTGACCCAGGAGGGGAAACTGTAAATGTGGCTCTGCAGTCCGCTTTTAATGCATCAAGAAAACACAGAAATCGGCTGAATCCATTAATCTAATGGTGTAATATTGAAAAAGGTGAGGTTCATTCACGAGACAGAACACTGTTTAACCACTTGACGGCGCATGACCTGCATCTGATCACCTTTCCAGGGATCTGACACGAGGTCAGACTTAACATGAAATATATGGATCCGCAAATCTTTACCAGCATAAAACCAGCGAGCTGCTGGAAGCTAACCCTGCAACTCTGATCCCACAAGTTCACTAAAGGTGAGATTTACAAACGTATGGTTGCATGCATGTAGCAACACCAAAAAAAAGAAGAAGAAAAAAATGCACCCCCACCCTGTCTCCACAAAAAGGCGACAGCTCCATCCCCCACCTCTCCACATATGTACTAAAGGAAACAGTCATGCATTAAACTGGGGGATTTATTGCCTTTAGGTCAGCTCACCCTGGAGTCACATTTCATACAGTTTTTAGATACCTTTTGTTTGAGGGGTGAGTTTTAGCACAGAAAAAGATCAAATGATTTTAAAAAAATGTTTCAGAAAACGAGCTGATCGAGCCTCCAACTATAACAAGTCTCGAGTTTTAAGCACGCGCTAGGTTTTACACAAAATCTGTGAAAACTTTTTTAAAAAACTATTCAATCTAATCGGTAAAACATTAGTTACCGTTTAGAAGTTCACATTTAAGTCTAAAAATATACATTTGAACACGAGAAGAAACTTCAAAGAGCTCACGAGACCAAAAAGAACCCAAACTTCAAAGAAAGCCGACAGGTGGACGATTAGAGCCGAACTACAAGAGTTAGAGACTAAAACAGCTTACACTGAGGGTCTGGAGCCGTGGAGCACCTGTGTGTCTCCGCTGAAGACATTTAAGGTCTGTTTGGACTGAAGTCGACCGAGTTAAGGAGTCAGCAACAGGTCAAAGAGGAATCAAACAAACCCTCCGAGGCTCGAATTAAACAGCGCTGTATGGAGAAGAACGGCTACGTGTTCGGTTTGGCTCCACGCATGTTGTGTGTGTGTGTGTGTGTGTGTCTGTGAGTGCGTGTGTGTGTGCGTGAGAAACCCACCAGTTTGCTCGGACCCGGGCTCGTCAGAGTTGATGTGCTGCGGCTTGGCTTGCTTGCGCCTCGACATGGTGAAACCATCAGGAGCAAAGAGTCGCAGGAAATATTTCCTCCCCTTCTTCAACAAAAAAAAAATCCTCGGCCTGGAAAATTAACCCCTCAAGTAGAAATGCGCATGTCACCGTAATTATTATTATCAATAATGCATTGCGATTTATCACGAGCCCCCGACAGCTGATTGGCTCCAGTCCAAGTGCTCACGCGTTATTCAAATGCGCTCCCTGTTGATGCGCGGCGCCGCGCGGCGGAAGGGGGCGGGGCGGAGTGACGGAGGCTGGGTCGGCCACACCCACCCTCCCACCGCTGCTGCCTCCTCCTCCTCCATCACACACCTACTGTAACACCAGCGAGCCTTTATCAGCCTTTTATACTAAAACCCCTCCGTCCTTTTTATTACATTCCACAGATCAAACCCATAGATATTCAGATATTTAGTTTAGACTGATTCGGTCTGATCGCTCCTGTTCTTACAGTCTCATTCCTGCCAAACCTGTTTCTGGTACTTTTCTGAGAGGAAAGTTTCATTTGACGCTAAAAACAGAAATGTTTTTAGGCCACGAACTTCAGTAAATTTGACAAAGTTTTTTGGGGTTATGGATAAAGTTTTGAGGATGACGCAAAAAACACAAAATACAAAATAATCGTGTGACGGTGTGTTAGTGACACTCAGAAAAGAAAAGAAAAAAAAACACTAAGAAGGGAGATCAAAGTAGAGATGTCCAGATAAAAGCTAACACTTTAGTTTCAGAATAAAATTGAAATCTTTTCAAAATAATGAAATCCTTTTTGGAGAAAATCAAAAGTCTAATTTGGCTTTTTAAAATAAAAATAACAAACAGGAAGTGAACCCCATCTGTTCTGCTTTGATTCCTATTGTATCCAGTAGTGCTAGGTGTGCAGTCTGTGGACCACTTCCTCATCAGTGGCTACATACCCTTATTCAGTCCTTCACAATAAAAGTCTACCTTGAAACACCTGAAGCTTAAAAATAGTTTATTATTTTTGTTATTTAGTAAAACTCTATAGTCAACAGTCAGAATGTTGAGAAAAAAGTCAAACATAGTTTTATAAGAATACAATTGTTGATCTGAGATTTAAAGGGAATCAAAAACTAAACAAACACTGGGGACAAAGACCTACAATACCCAGAATGCTTTGTGTAAATGGTGACTTTATAGATCAAAATAGGATTTAATAATTCATTTTTCATCTCTCCTCCAAAATCACATCTGTAGAGACACAAAGTGTACTGGACCTTTAAAATTAAAATAACAGTTTGTTATGTTTTATATCTACAGACTGAAACAGTGGAAGATGACTACAGGTTGTTGCACTGTGACATTTAGTTATTATTTGTTTTTGAGGCAAAATAAATAACTATCATATTAAAAAATACTCTTTTTTTTGTAAAAGAACATTTTAAGATTTCAGGTCCTCTCATTTATAGAAAATTAGACAAGCTACTCAATGATAAATAAAGCATTAAGTTTTTTGTTTTAAAAGAAATACAATCTATAATATATCAGGTTGTTAAGACTTTAATGTTTTTCAAATAGCTTAACTTGATTTTGGTTTTAGTTTTTAAATTTAGCTGTATTAAAATTCCTAATTTTTCTTTTGTTGTTAGAATTACTTGCTAACTTTGATGCCTTATAATAAATACATTCCCCCAAAAAGTTTTTAAATTTTCCAACACTTTACTTTAAATATGCTGATAATAATGAATTTCCTTGTGGTTTTGTAAAGTGGTCTTTATCAGAAAGTTGCCTAAATGGAGCTAACGAAGCTATTAGCTAAAGGTTAAAGCATTTCAGTTCAAATTTTTATTTAGCTCATTCTGGTACTGAAATAATGCAAAACTGCACACAATCTGTTCACACGAGCAGCATAACTTGTATTATTAGCATCATTCAGCATAAAAACAGCAAAACCCTTCACTTTATTTGATACCATTTAGGTCAAAGTGAAGGAGCCTCATGTGGCTCCAGAGCTGCAGGTTTCAGACCTCCTGCTACATGAATCCTGTTCAATCCGGTGATCGAGTCGAGTGGCCGAATATTTCACTAAAAACATTGGTATTGAAACTAAAACCTCAGCGGTCTACAACCTGTGGCTCTGGAGCCACATGTGGCCCTTCAGCGCCTCTGATTCGTTGTGGCTCTGATCAAGAACGATTTCAACCTGAATGTTTATATTTAAAGTGACAAATTAAAAGAGGGAGTTTTAGCAGGTTTCATGTCCAAATGCTCTGCAACACAGAAATAAATGTTATTCAGCAAAATGTTGATACACAAAGTTTGGGTTTTTCTTAAAAATTCATTGTGTCATTTCAGCACCAGAATGAACTAAAATGCTAATAACTGCAGCTCTATTTATTAGTTTTTAAAGACAGAAGTCACTCAGCTGCTATTTAACAATAATAGCTCACTAATTTAAAAAAATGTTTCCATTTGCATTAATTATTTAACTTCCACACCAAGAAAAAAAGAAATAAAACATCTTTGATGCATTTTTAAAAATGTATTCGAGGCAACAATACTAACTCAGTTGATTATATTTTTTAGTTTAGTCAGTTCTTTTAATGCATGCTTCAGTGAGATAAGGGGACTAACATGTACTCATACCAAAAATGTAAATAAAAAAAAGTCAGCTTAGTTCAGTTTTTCCCCGTCCAGACAATAAGACATGTGGGGTGAAGAGGACGCTGCCTGGTGCTGCAATGAGCTTTACGTTGTTGGTGGAGTTTGTGAGCCCAAAACATTCCAGGAAGTCCCCTGCACATCACTCAGGAGGATCAACAAAGAGGGGAAATCTTTACTAATGCAGCACCTAAAAGCCCCACGCTGGAGTCCGATCAGATCACTTACTGAGAGGTAGTTCATGTTAGTTCTTAATGTCAGGACAAATGGGTTAGACTGCTAACTGTTTACATTAAAAACTAATAAGAAATCAAACAGGATGAAATAAAGTCTGAGAAACTTTGTAAAGTTACATAAACTTCCTTTCAGGCTAAAAAATCGGTCAGATTTTATGTCCAACTGGAGAAATGAGGTTTAGTGAGTGAATTTATAACAGTTTTTAGCAACTTGTATTTTTTTGGCGAGTTATAAAAGTTTTAGGCCTGGCCCCGCCCCCTGAACATTAATGAAAAGTCACAATTTTTTACACCTTAAGCTTCCCCATGCCTTATGAGCAACATCAATAAAAGTCAAGTCGATCGATCAAAAACCTCTAGGAGGAGTTTGATCAAACGCGGACCCTCCAAACTGCCAAAATGAGCCTAAAATGGCGTGTTTGACCCATAATGGCCGACTTCCTGTTTGATAAAAACCATGATGTTAAGAGACTTTTTCATGCGCCTTGGTAAACTCTACAAGTGTAAAATAAGGTCAATGAGGAGGGTGATTTGAAATTTTCTAGGAGGCGCTGTCGAGCAAATTTTTTTGCAACTTTTGTGACGCCCTTAAAATAATTAAATTTCACCAGATTTCTATGCAGTTGCAGAATTTGGTGAGTTTTTGAATATGATAAGGTCTCCAAACAACCAATCCTTTCCGTGGAAGAAAAAATAAAATAAACAGAGGCGATACAAGAGGCCTTCGCAGCGCTTTCGCTGTGGCGTAAAGGTTATTTGCTTTTATTTTACTTCATTATTTTTATTTTTGTATTAATATTCAATGACGTATTGTTAAATTTGCTAGTAGGTTTGTTTTTGCAGTTCTAATTTTGTTGATTTTTTTTATTACGTTTTAACACCTTGTAGTTTTATAGAAATTTGGTTGTGTAAAAAGGTTAGGCATACAGTTCAGCCTACACCCTTTTTGATTCCTTTTTGTGATTTTGTATTATTGCATTCTTCTTTTTTTTACTTCTAAAAACGACTAAAATAAATCAATCTGAATTGAAGATATCTGCTGTAATTTTGACTTGTTATTCAAACAAGCAGACAGGCTGATAAAGAAAGCTTTTTCGGAACCAGAGCGTGACCTGAAATGAACTCCGGTTCCAGTAACCAACCCTCTCACGAGGAAGACTCTCTTCTCCCCTCGTCTCTGTCTCTCTCAGCCTGTCTTATATAATGCCACAGCTGATAAGCAGGAGACAAAGACACGCTGATATATTCAGATAAACAAATGTCCTTTAAGGGCCTGGCTGAAGGAGAAAAAGAGGGGAGTGCTGTCTAGACACTTTATTGCCCCCAATAAGAGACAATACTTTGAATACAGTGTTTTGAGCTCAGTCCAAACAAGTCCCGTGTTGTAAAACGGCTGCTGTGGGAAACAGGAGGGATGTCAGCTGTGAGGCTTTATGGATGCAAAAGTTCACAAACGAATCTTAAACATATTAAAGAACGATGTTGGAAATTCAAATAAAAATAAAGAATTTCATATTTAAAGTTTAAAATGGGAGGAAGAGTTTTAGCTGTTCACTTAAATGTGTTGAGTTTGTCAGCTGTTTAGAAATTTAAGGTGAAGTCTGGCCCGGGGGCCGTTTACGGCCCTGGGGGTGGGTTTGTGTGGCCCTTGGCTAAAGTTTAAGAATTTCATCCTGTTTGACAAGTCTTAAAATTTAATGCTCAAATTTCTACTAATGTGAAGCCTGACTTAACACATGAAAACATTCAAATATGTTTTAAATGGATGGTTAAGACCGGCGGGAGCGCCGGCGCTCCCATTTGGATATCTGTGTTCAAATAGAACTGCAACCACATACGATAGAACCAACATTTGTTTTGCATATTAAACCGGAGGAGATACACACACAGAACACGTCTCAGAGCGCCACGTTCTGCCGCTATTTTTGTTGCAAACAAACCCAAAATGCACAAACAGCAAGAGTGTTTTGCTCCAGACGGCTTATCTGTCTGGTCTGCAGCTCACAGAATTTATGTATTTAGAAAAATATGTGTAAAAACAAAAAACGATTTTCAATTTTTTACATATTTATTATTAGAATTTGGGTTGTAAGGGTTGTATTGATGTATAACAAATGGAAATACTCCAAAAAATGACACCACAGCATGTAAAAATGTAAATATAGGTTCTAAAGTATTTGCATTTCATTAATCTTTTTATGTTTTTAATTTAATTTCTTGAATAGAACCACAAACCCTCACTGACTTTTACCATTAACCCTGACCAGAGAAGGGCCCAGATGCTGCTGCAGTATTTTATTATTTATATGCTGTAAATTTACCTTCACCGTCTCTTATTGTATATGAATCTGTATGCTCTGACCTGCCTGTTTCATGCTGAATTTCCTCACTGAGGGTCAATAAAGGTTGTTTCTATTCTATTCTTCTTTAACGGACTCTAATTATTTCTCAAGACCAAGAAACTAGAAAACAACCGACCAATCAAATCCAGGGAATCTGATGCTTTTCTTTATTTAAGGCTAACATTTTGTTTTACACATCCTTTCCCACAAAAAAACCCAAATATTTTGTTCTATTCATTAAAATATTGTGTGTAATGTAGCGTTGAGCAGCTAAAAATAAAAGAAATTCACAATAAAATCAATTCTAGTGGTATTTTGACCCTGAGAAGTTTAGCTCATTCATCGAATTAGTTTTGATTATTTAGAACGAAGGAAAACGATATCATTTAGCGTTAAACGGACTGATCCCAGGTGTATTTTTCTTTCACTTCCGTGAGCTGGGGAGCTCACACATGTGTCGAGCTTTACGAGGACCTGGCAGCTCGCAGCAGACAAACAATAACAGCCTGACACTTGCTGAGGAATTGGGACTTGAACATGTGTCGTTTTAGGACTCAATAAAAGATGAAAGGAGCGGGGGACGACGAGCAGCGTCACGTCAGAGTGAAAATCAATACAGGTGTTTAAACAAGCTGCAGTTTTATAAAAAGCCTGTTCTTCTGCTTTTTTTCCCTGAAATAAATCACCTCATGACTCAGGTTTATATTCAAACCAATGTTTTTAATTCTTTAAAATCTTCGTAGGAGGATTAACGGCGTTCTCTCAGAACCAAACCTGATAAAGGAGGTCAGAGACATTTATTCATGTGCTCCACTGTGTGGACATGTGATTTTAAAGGCCTTTAATCATGAATCAGATTAAAGTGTTTGTCAGTATTTCAGTGAGGCGTTTGTAACATTCATCAACAATCATAAAAACAGTTGAGTGCATCACTGAGCTCTTTATATTCTGTCACACATTTAACGTCTCTACAACTGCAAATCATTAACTGTCTCCAAGAAAAACCAAAGGCCAAAAAAAAAAAGGACCTTCAGTCAAGTTTCACCTCCTCAGAGCAGCTCCTCTCTGGACGTCCAGCTCCTCTCTGGACGTCCAGCTCGTCTCTGGACGTCAGGCTCGTCTCTGGACGATCAGCTCCTCTCTGGACGACTAGCTCCTCTCTGGACGACTAGCTCCTCTCTGGACGAACAGCTCCTCTCTGGACGACTAGCTCCTCTCTGGACGACCAGCTCCTCTCTGGACGACTAGCTCCTCTCTGGACGACCAGCTCCTCTCTGGACGACCAGCTCCTCTCTGGACGACCAGCTCCTCTCTGGACGACTAGCTCCTCTCTGGACGACTAGCTCCTCTCTGGACGAACAGCTCCTCTCTGGACGAACAGCTCCTCTCTGGACGACTAGCTCCTCTCTGGACGAACAGCTCCTCTCTGGACGATCAGCTCCTCTCTGGACGAACAGCTCCTCTCTGGACGACCAGCTCCTCTCTGGACGTCCAGCTCCTCTCTGGACGTCCAGCTCCTCTCTGGACGACCAGCTCGTCTCTGGACGAACAGCTCCTCTCTGGACGACTAGCTCCTCTCTGGACGTCCAGCTCGTCTCTGGACGTCCAGCTCGTCTCTGGACGATCAGCTCCTCTCTGGACGAACAGCTCCTCTCTGGACGACTAGCTCCTCTCTGGACGACCAGCTCCTCTCTGGACGAACAGCTCCTCTCTGGACGACCAGCTCCTCTCTGGACGAACAGCTCCTCTCTGGACGACCAGCTCCTCTCTGGACGAACAGCTCCTCTCTGGACGACCAGCTCCTCTCTGGACGACTAGCTCCTCTCTGGACAAACAGCTCCTCTCTGGACGACTAGCTCCTCTCTGGACGACTAGCTCCTCTCTGGACGAACAGCTCCTCTCTGGACGACTAGCTCCTCTCTGGACGTCCAGCTCCTCTCTGGACGACCAGCTCCTCTCTGGACGACCAGCTCCTCTCTGGAGCTTCTGATGGACGTCCAGCTCCTCTCTGGAGCTTCTGATGGATGTCCAGCTCCTCTCTGGATGTCCAGCTCCTCTCTGGATGTCCAGCTCCTCTCTGGACGTCCAGCTCCTCTCTGGATGTCCAGCTCCTCTCTGGAGCTTCTGATGGACGACCAGCTCCTCTCTGGAGCTTCTGATGGACGTCCAGCTCCTCTTTGGAGCTCCTGATGGACGTCCAGCTCCTCTTTGGAGCTTCTGATGGACGTCCAGCTCCTCTCTGGAGCTTCTGATGGACGTCCAGCTCCTCTCTGGAGCTTCTGATGGACGTCCAGCTCCTCTCTGGACGTCCAGCTCCTCTCTGGACGATCAGCTCCTCTCTGGACGACTAGCTCCTCTCTGGACGTCCAGCTCCTCTCTGGACGACCAGCTCGTCTCTGGACGTCCAGCTCCTCTCTGGACGTCCAGCTCCTCTCTGGACGACCAGCTCCTCTCTGGAGCTTCTGATGGATGTCCAGCTCCTCTCTGGATGTCCAGCTCCTCTCTGGACGTCCAGCTCCTCTCTGGACGTCCAGCTCCTCTCTGGACGACCAGCTCCTCTCTGGAGCTTCTGATGGACGTCCAGCTCCTCTCTGGATGTCCAGCTCCTCTCTGGAGCTTCTGATGGACGACCAGCTCCTCTCTGGAGCTTCTGATGGACGTCCAGCTCCTCTTTGGAGCTTCTGATGGACGTCCAGCTCCTCTCTGGAGCTTCTGATGGACGTCCAGCTCCTCTCTGGAGCTTCTGATGGACGTCCAGCTCCTCTCTGGACGACCAGCTCCTCTCTGGACGACCAGCTCCTCTCTGGAGCTTCTGATGGACGTCCAGCTCCTCTCTGGACGTCCAGCTCCTCTCTGGACGATCAGCTCCTCTCTGGACGTCCAGCTCCTCTCTGGACGACCAGCTCCTCTCTGGATGTCCAGCTCCTCTCTGGAGCTTCTGATGGATGTCCAGCTCCTCTCTGGATGTCCAGCTCCTCTCTTGACGACCAGCTCCTCTCTGGACGACCAGCTCCTCTCTGGAGCTTCTGATGGATGTCCAGCTCCTCTCTGGACGACCAGCTCCTCTCTGGACGTCCAGCTCCTCTCTGGACGACCAGCTCCTCTCTGGAGCTTCTGATGGACGTCCAGCTCCTATTTGGAGCTTCTGATGGACGTCCAGCTCCTCTCTGGATGTCCAGCTCCTCTCTGGAGCTTCTGATGGACTTCCAGCTCCTCTTTGGAGCTTCTGATGGACGTCCAGCTCCTCTCTGGAGCTTCTGATGGACGTCCAGCTCCTCTCTGGACGTCCAGCTCCTCTCTGGACGATCAGCTCCTCTCTGGACGTCTAGCTCCTCTCTGGACGACCAGCTCCTCTCTGGACGTCCAGCTCCTCTCTGGAGCTTCTGATGGACGTCCAGCTCCTCTTTGGAGCTTCTGATGGATGTCCAGCTCCTCTCTGGACGTCCAGCTCCTCTCTGGAGCTTCTGATGGACGACCAGCTCCTCTCTGGACGTCCAGCTCCTTTCTGGACGTCCAGCTCCTCTCTGGAGCTTCTGATGGACGTCCAGCTCCTCTCTGGACGACCAGCTCCTCTCTGGACGTCCAGCTCCTCTCTGGAGCTTCTGATGGACGTCCAGCTCCTCTCTGGACGTCCAGCTCCTCTCTGGACGTCCAGCTCCTCTCTGGAGCTTCTGATGGACGACCAGCTCCTCTCTGGACGACCAGCTCCTCTCTGGACGTCCAGCTCCTCTCTGGAGCTTCTGATGGACGACCAGCTCCTCTCTGGACATCCAGCTCCTCTCTGGAGCTTCTGATGGACGTCCAGCACCTCTCTGGAGCTTCTGATGGATGTCCAGCTCCTCTCTGGACGTCCAGCTCCTCTCTGGAGCTTCTGATGGACGACCAGCCTCTGGTTCATCAGGATTCAGATCCTCTCCTGATATCTTATCCATGTTTCCTACAATAAAACACTCAGTAAACCAAAATAGACTTAGAAATGTTACGAGGACACAAATGAAAGCAGCTTTCTGACCTGCCAGTTTCTTGACCTGTTCAGGTCCTGAGTAGGACTGAGACACGGTGTAACGTCCATGTAAAGATCAGCATCAGGTCTAATATTATGTGAAGTAAAGGCTATCATGATTTCATGACATTGTTTTAGCAGAAGGCTGTGAGTTATTCATCATCTAAATTCAGTAAATCCTCCATGTTTGAAATAATAAATGCTGCTTCCTGTATGGTTTTTATATATTTTGCTTTATAAACCTAAAAATCACAATCTCCTGGAAATATCCTGAAATAAATCTGAGGTTAAATCGCAGCCGTCGTCTGTTCAGCTGAGAAGGTGATTGGCTGTAATCTGACCTCAGTCCAGGACCCCCACACCTCCAGGACCAGGAGCTGTAACGCTGCGTTCCGTTTACCTCGGAGGTCGGAACTGGGAATGACGTCACACCTGAGTTACAAGCGTTCCAGTTGGCAAAGTCAGAAAAGCTAGGATACCAAAGTATTAATTTACAGTTTAATTTCTTCTCGTGTTTGGTTCACACACAAACACATTGCCATTGTTGCCTTTGTTAGCAGCACACATTCAAAACATTGTTTTAGACTTTAATTAATTCGATCATGCAAACACTCTGAAATCATAAGAAGCACAGCATTACACGTTATTCTGAACACAGCCAAACAAGCAGATCTTGTAAAATAAACATGTTTTCACCACATTTAACTGTTATTATGAGGAGCCGCCATGTTTTTTCCCAAAACCTCCGACTTTCCGTGTGGGAAGTCCGACTTCAGAGGGTGTTCCAGTTGATTTTTCCAACTCGGAACTTCCGAGGACAACTGGAACGCAGCATTAGACCATGGTGGACCCTCTCATCCTGGAGACAGTGAGGTTTTACCTTCTGGCAGGAGGCTGAGGACCATCAGGACTAACACTTAGAGACAGAGTTTTTCCTCTTTGCTATCAGCAGAGCCCCCTCTGTCCATCTCAAAGACTTTGGACCTCGTCTCAACCTGCAGGTAAAAAGATGGACCTAGTCCACCATCACTGGCTGGGTAAAATAATTGATTTAATCGATTTCATATACATTTTTCAGAATCGATTCGTGAGATCGATTTTTCCCTTTGACTGAAATTTGACGGTTCTGTTTACAGTTTTATAACCATTTGGTTAATTCATGGCTACAGCCAACATTTATACTGCCAAATTTAAAAGTTTGTACTTTAAACCTGTTGTTCAAGATGATAATAAAGTTTATTTGTATTTTGGAACACAGTTGAGCCTTTATAATGATTTAAGATCAGACTGAAGTGAATCGAATCAAATTGTGATTAATCGATTCAGAGCCTTATGAATCAAATACCCAGCATCACAGCCAGTCATACGTAGTCTGATCATACTGCTGGTCCCTTCAGTATTTACATCTCCTGTACATGAACATGTAGACTTCTAGTATTTAAAGTAAAAACAAGTATTTGATTATTCATGATACCATTGAAGCAGAGGTGGTATCTGGATAAATCATCAGCTTCATGTGGAAAACATGGAGACTAAAAATAAACAAAATGAAAGAATCTGTTGAGCAGCTGAAACCTGATGTGTTTTTAACAAGAACTGACCTGATTCCTCTTTAAAAACTGAAAACATTAAATATCTGATAAACAGTTTAACCTTCTGAGACCAGAGCTGTTGGTGCATTTATAGGATTTTAGGTTTATTTAAATATTTAGGACCAGTGGGACCTCATGAACAGATTAAAAAAAAAATTGTATTTCATAACTTACGTTAATAACTTTTTAAAACTGAAACGGCTTTCCTGATGAACAACAAGTCTATTAAAATAGAATCAAAGTGCAAAAAGCCAAATTCCTCAGTAAATGAGGGTTTCTGGTATAAGTTCTTGATTTACTGCCACTTATGGCCCTCGGAGTGATTTTGTGTGGCCCTCGTGTGAATTTCAAGAATTGTAGAATTTAGTCCACCGTCGGGCTGTTGGTGTACTTTTTATGTTGAGATTTTTACTAATGAGGCAGAATAACAACAAATACAGTTGAACTAAAAATCTTTTCTAATGTTAAAGGTTAAGTTCATCTTTTATTATTCAAGTTTTTTCTGTTAATTTAATTTTCTGATAAACAAAACCTCAAACCTCCATCGACTTTTACTACAAAGCACATGATATTAGACTATGGATTCAAATTTATTCTCGAGGAACTAGAAAACAGTTTTGACCAATCAAATCCAAGAAATTTGATGCTGTTTTTTTAAAAAGGAAATCTTACACGACCCATGTTTATATTGACAAAGATTTAAGGATCCTTTTCCACAAGAAAGCAAAAATGCATTCAGCACAAATAAACAAAATTCACAACAAAAACATTTTAGGCATTTTTTTTAAATCTAAATTTTGTGGCCCCTAAAACATGTTTAATTTGGTGATTTTGGCCCTTGTCTTAAAAAGTTTGGACACCCCTGCTTTAAAACATGTAATCAGATGGGGTTATTGTTTGATTATTTTTATCACCACAAAGCTTAAAAAAGACCAGGAGAGTCACAAAAACCAGTAAATAAGTAAATTAACAATATGCACGAAAATGAAAACTTTACTATAAATGATTGTTGATTGGGTTTATGCATGAGGGTGATTGATTAGAACTGTGAATTAAAGGCTGAGCATTAAAGGGACTCATTAGCATTTAAAGAGTTGAACTGGAAATGCTTGTAAGCCCTGAGTGAAGATGGCTCCTGGTTTGTCTGGGTGGTTGGGGGTTGGTGTAAGAGGAAGTTATATGTTTTCTACAAACTTCTGCTTTGGTCCTGCTAAGTTTCGTTTGTGGGTCTAATTTTTGCCACAATCATTTAGTGGCTTTAACCCCATTTAGAGGATTTTCCTGCAGGTGGTTGAATCACAAAGAAAGTTACTGATTAGTTCTGTTTTCTTTTATGGCCATGGCAACAGTCTAATATCCTGCTCAGCTCTGAGTGTGTGATATGCATGGTTGTGTGTGTGTGTGTGTGTGTGTGTGTGTGTGTGTGTGTGTGTGTGTGTGTGTGTGTGTGTGTGTGTGTGTGTGTGTGTGTGTGTGTGTGGTGGAGTGGCAGGCGGGTGAGGGGAGAGATCAGCGGCCCACACATGGCTGTAATTTGATGGAGAATTGCCCAGTAGTTCCTGTGCAGAGGTAAACACACTAATAGTTGGGCTTTTGTTATTGCATGTCTATGACAGCCGCCTCCATCAATAAACAAAAGAGTGTTGGGGGAAACAAGGGCTCACTGTATGAGGAGAACCCCACTGTGTCCACCTCTCACTCTCACTTGTAATCAGCCACGCTCAGAGGGAGCGTGGTGAGGCGGCGCAGCGCCGGAGAGGAGCTACATCCCAACAGCAAATCTCCCAAAGAGCCGATTTTAGAAAACGCTTCAGAACGAAGCATTTGCAGGTTTAGGGGTTCTGCAGAGGTCAAACATGAAGAATTTGAGACACAATAAACAATGAGATAGGGAGAGCTCAGCAGTGCCCATCAAGCTGTGAGTCCACGGGGGGGGGGGGGGGGGGGGGGGCGGGTGGGGGTCCCTCAATTCTGAGATGCAATCTGGGTCAGGGCTATAAACATTTACAGGGAGGGAGGAGCTGAGCAGAGGGGCAGCAGGGTTTAACCATTAGACCAGTTTTCTGCTGTGATTGATTCAGTTTAATCTGAACCTCCAATTTGAATCAATAAAATATAGTTTTTTAAACAGCAAAAAAAAAAAAGCACATTTTGATTAATTGACTTATAAGTCCTACTGATCCTTGACGGAATATCTGCCTCCAAGTTTGAATCAGGAGTTTATAAAGTTTAGAAATGATGGAATTATGGTTGTTTTGGTCAAATCTTGAAAATAACATAATGTGTGAACGGTTAACAACTGGAGTTTGTGTTGAATGACTCTAACATCAAATATGAGTTCAATACCTGTCAAACTGGCTGAGTTGTAGCCGTTTCTCTGTTGGCTAATGTTGATTTAACTGTGGAAGACTTTTTAAAGGGATTGACTCCAAACATTAACCAGTTACAGATGAACATCCAAGGATTACTTTCCGAGAGTTTTATTTAAATCCATCCAGTGGCTCATAAGAGAGAAACAGTTCATATTTATGTTTATATATTTGTTTAGCGGCGTACACAATTAACCTGTCAGACATGTTGTGATCTGTGGGGGAAAGCATGCAGAGCACCTGGAGGAAACCCACACATGCAGGGGGAGAACAAACTCCACGCAGAAAGGCAGCAGTCAGGATTCAAACCTGCAACCTTCTTGCAGCAACTGCACCACTGTGCAGCCTGAGGCGGTGCTGAAACATTTTGAGCAAAGATCTTGTGTAAACCGTTAGCGATCCACCTGATCTGTTATCTAAGCTTCACCTGAACATCTTCAAAGCTGAAGAACAAGGTAAAACCATCATTTGAGGCAACCTGGAAAATTGTTAAAATATTTTAAACTAGAAGTCAGAAAACAAGTAGGTGTTGTCATTTTGTGTGTGTGTGCATTGAGCTAGCTAGCTAACATTTACAATAGTTAGAGGTCATGTATTCCTAGACAGAATCTACATCTTTCATATAAACTACGACCACTACAGTACGCTGAAAATGATGTCATAGTTTGGGGTGTTTGGATCTCATAATAGTTTTTGCCAATTTACTGACAACAATAATAAGATGATATTTTAATCACCTGAAAGTGTTCTACCTGTTTGTTCTCTCATAGAATATCTCCTATTGCTGAGTAATACCCACACTATGATCGTCATTGTGGGTCCAGACCCTTGAAGCTTTTCATATTCCTCATCCTATAATCAGCGTTTAGCCTGGAGATGGTGAAATAATTGGGTTGTAGCTCCATCTATTAGTCCACAGAAATGGCAGCTTGTGGTGCAGCTAGCCATTAGCCCCGATGCTAACGCCAGCCTATCCGAGCTAATGGACAGCAGAGTAGGCGTTCAGTGGGTGACCAGACTAGGAATGCTAATTATTAGCCTCTCAAACGCTAACTCAGGTCTCCACCTCATTTTACCAGTGCCAGTGTCATTAATCAGACGAGTAGCTGCTTCAGAGTGGATTTAGCCTCGTGCTACAGGGATGTAGCCAATGACGCACCACTGAGTAATGCTGCTGCCTCATCCTATAAGAGGAATTTCAATATTATTGGAAACATTATATCTGTATATCACACACCCCTAGTTGATTTATAATTAAAGTTTTTTGGCCAAATCTTAAAAATTTGTGCATGATCTCATGCAATATTGCAAGATCTATCATATTATCTCAATAATCAGAATATGTGCCGTGAATTAATCCCATGTACTAACATATCAAACTGTAGCTGATACACACGTATGTGACTGACTGAGCCCTAGTCATCTCTGTGTTAGCTAAGCTTTAGCTGTAGCAGCCATCTTGAACTGGGTTGACTCCAAATGTTAACTGGTTGAAGGTGAACATCCAGTCTCTTTTTACTGACAGTTTCAATAAAATGTATCTAATTGTGCATGAATTATTCTGCAATAAAACACACACACACACACACACACACACACACACACACACACACACACACACACACACACACACACACACACACAGTCTAATGTCTTAAAATCTATCAACAAAGAACATGTGGAGGATAAAACGTGAAAACACCTGTTAGAATCATTTAAATTCACACTGATGAATTGGGTTTGACACAAAACAGTCAGACGGAAATGTGACTAGAGTGATGTATGATGGAACACTGATTATTATAACAGGACACACACACACACACACACACGAAAACATTTACATTTCTGTTCCTGTAACGCTGAAAGGATCCACATTCAGGTTTGTTTATTTACTAAAAAACCTGACTTAGGTCGTCCCGAATCAGTGAATTTAAACAGAAGAACGACGATGTCACCTGTCAGACGCAAACACAATTCAAGCAACTTTACCACAATCTTTAAATCGTTAATTTAGCATCAACAGCAAGCCGTCGATGGTGCCCTTTGGCGTTAAAGAGGACTCAACCTCCCCGGACACAAAGGGAGCTCGCGGCGCACAGCACTCGACGGTGAATGGTGTTGTTCACGTGGAGCTCGGAGACAAAAAGACACCTGGTGGGTGTTCGGGCTCCTGGTTTGCAGCGGGGCATCGACGAGGACAGCCGTGGAACTCGGAGGTATCGAGCGCCTTCTGAGTTCGCTCAAAGAAACCGTCTCCGCCAAAAATTATTCAAAAATATTCACTGACAGGCAAAGAAGATCTGTCCACACTCTCTCTACCAGATCAGGAAATATCAAATATATGTGTTCTTTTGACAAAACCAACGTCTAATATTTTAAGTCGTGACCTGAAGAGTCCAGAGTTCAGATTTACCAGGATGTGTTTGTGCTGAGAATAAGAGCTCTTACGCCTGTGAGCACTACGCACATGGATAAGAGTGTATTATGGTTGTTATGGCAACCAGAGAAATGGCTCCTCCGATGAACAATAGTCAGACAGGCCTTCTGGGGGTGGAGTGGGGGGGTGCTCCACACCCACATCTGCTGCTCCCACATTCAGACTTCTAGGATGTTCTGCTGATTATTTTCTGTCCTGCTCTCCCCTTTCAGAGCTGACAGGCTGAGTGGACAAAAAGAAAAGTGGGAATTCAACCAACATCTGTCCAGCTCTAGGGGAGCAGCATCAGGAATTAAAGGCCTAAAGAACTCCTATCAGACACCAACTTCCATGAATCCTATGATAATGTGTCCTGGCTACATTCACACTGCAGGTAAAGGCGACCCAAACCCAACATTCTTGACCCGTATAGGACAGTCTGAGCAGCACAAATCTGGGTTTTTCCTATCCGACCCCGGTCGCTTCGTATCTGATGATTTTCAAAGCGAGTCACATTTTGTTGACAGCAGAATTCTGCTCCAGACACAGCGTTTACTTCTGTAAACACAGCGAGGGTCGCCTCAGACCACTCAATGGAGTCTGATGTCACCAAGATCAAATGTCATCAGGAATATTTTCACTCATTATGTGTAAATCTGACTGGAATACAGCTGTTTTTTGTGTTTGTGGCGGCCATCTTAACCTGGGTTGACTCCTAAAGTTATGTTAACTTTAACATTAATGCACGAGAAAAGAAAAAAAAAATGATTAAATGATTGCAATCTGCACAGTTGACATGAATGAAAGGAAAGCTCTGAGTGTGTGATATGGACATCCAGCTAAAGATAAGATGGTTTACAACCAGACTGAAGATGTAATTATTGGCTTTTCTTTGTTAAAACAACAGTTCACCTAAAAACTTTAGCTAAATGTTGTGTTTTGTTTCTATTTAGTTTGACAAAATACTCCATCTGACGCTGCCTTTGAAACTCAGAGCTGGACGTGACGGCTCCAAGTAGAAACACCTGCAGGTTTCGCTCACTGTTTGTTGTGCTCACTGACCAGGGCTGCTATTTTTAGCAGCACAAGGCATTATGCAGTATTTTGCACACAGTTACTATAATGATTTATTGAGACACAAAGTGACAGAAGTCTGCATCTAAAGAACATCAGCGAATGCAGCTTAAAAATGCTTGGGTAAAGACCACTTCAGTCCCAGTTGACGTGTCAAGGTTTCAGGAGCTTTTTGGGGGGTTGGAACTGTAAATCACAAGCTGGACAAAAAGGAGAAACCCCACGGTGTCTTTGTTTTTGTTCCCCGTGGATAGAAGCCTCACAAAAATAGGGCTGAAGCCACCTGCGTGCCTGTGAAGCCACTTATTTTCTTATTTTTACCAACAGAGATAAAACACACAGAGTTTTTTTTGTTAACATTTTTCCCCCCAGTCTTTCCAAACGAGCAAGGTCCACAGAGCTCGCCCAAAGTCAGCTCTATTCTTAAGCCAATTTATTTTGCAGAAAAAGACCTCAAAGGGCTCTACAGTCTACGCAGCAAACATTCTTATCTGCACTCCCCCCATTCAGATAAAAATAGTTAGGCAAGACCAGCAGAGGATTGCTGCTCCTCCCGAACACACGTGCAATAAACTGTTTGAGTGTCCGAGCTTGTATTACTTGTTTGAATCTTCATAAAGTTCCTCCTTTGTTTTAACTGTGCTCAGGGAGACCTGAACTGCTGTGGCTGCTGATGAATTCACAGGCAAACATCAGAAAAAAGGCTTCAGACTTTGGGGCATCAAACCCCCTGCATCCATATTGATTAAACAAATTTGCCACAAATCATTTTACAAATGCCCAGTGGGGGGCTATAGAGGGCGGTGGAAATACCCCATTCACACTCCGTCCTCCCCCGCAGGGCTGAAGCCTCGACTCTTGGCTCATTTAAGCGTGCTGACAACCTCTGATCCCCTGGACATCTGCAGGGTGGGCTGGCCAGCGCTCAGGGGGCTTTGTGCTCCAAACTTTAAGAGGTTTAAGAGTAAAACAGGAGAGGGTGAAACATCCCACCTCCTCACAGTTCTGAGTGTAGCTCACACAGACCAGGGAGCTGAGATAGCAAAGGGTCACGGTGAAGATTGAGTTTGTGTTGAGGGTTTCACCACAGCAGCAGCAGCAGCTCACAGCACACGTTTGGGTGAAGCTCAACCCCGCCTTCCTTCCTTCACCGCGCTCCTCTTTGTGAATGAAAGTGGGTGGAGCATCAGTGTTTCTGACCGCTGGTGGGCGTGTCCATGTGCTGAAGGCTGCAGAGGCTTTATGTATGAACAGTTTTTTCTATTTGAAAACACTTCAGTTGAGATGAATCTGTTGGTTTCTCTTCCGTTTCTGTAATGACACGTGGAGGTTATCGAGGTGTGTTTGTCTTTTCGTTAGCAAAATATTTCACAATCTACCAGACACATTGAACAGAAACTCACAGGAAGTTAACACTGGATGCTCATCTACAACTGATTAACTTTAGGGGTCAACCCGATTCAAGATGGCCACCTCGTCCTCAAAAAGACAGAAATGTCTCAGACTCAGTCAGATTTACAGGTATTGAGCTAAGGTTTGTTGTAGCTGGAGTCACCCCCATCGCCTGCTCCAGGTATCACACAGCCTCAGCTCCAAACTGGTTTAACTCAAAGTTAGTGACCAGATGGAGTATTCATCCAAAATCTGCAATATCTAATCCTTTATCTGTGTTCTGCACTCTGATGGAGGATCTACACAGGAAGAAAGGGCCAATTTTATTTACATATAGCTGTTATATTGTTATATACGTAACTGCATAACAAATAGATATAGTTGTTTTATTAAAATTAGCCAATAATTCCATTTTATAACCTAGATTTTGAACGGACTATTATCATTTCATATTTTAAGCTTTAATGGTCTTTTTTATTAGCTCTGTTAGATGACATCTGTTTTGAACCACAGGAGGTTCAGTTTAACCCTTTAAACCAAGAAAAGCAATGAAAAATTAAGTTTTTGCATTTTTTAAAATTATATGTGGCAAAAAGTATAGGGTATTGATAATGTAAATGAATAATGCTTAACTTTTCATTCAAAATGTGTCATATTTTTTAGATTTGTAAAAGTTTTTGCTCAGTTGGGTTTAGTACATCCTTCAATAAGAAGAATGGTTGACCTGCTGGTCAAAAAATTCAGAAACGAATCATTTGTTTTACATCTGATTAACTTTTAAAACTTTTAAAATCCACCCAACTCATGATGTTCACCACAGCTAATCTAACTTAGCAAACACTAAACTGACTGTAATTTACAGTTAGAGCTAGGGATGTCCTGATATTGATATCAATATCGGAATATCGGCTCCAAAAATACGATATCGGATTATTTCGGACTGCATTAAAAATCAGCAGTCTGTATTAAAAGCAGGAATTGTAGTCATCCTTTTAGTTAACCAACTATTATTTGTTTTCGGCTTGTTATCAAAGTGATACTATGCAGCTTTGCTTGTTGTGAGCACCCTCTAGTGTCCGTTTTAAATCAGTGTCGTAAAAACGAATTCCCTCCACCTCCTTGTTTTCCGTCTGTGCTTTCAAAACTAAACAACAAAAGCAATTAGCTTCTTTTAGCTTCATCAGATAAAGGTTTTCTTTGGAGGCTCCGCCATGATGAACACGATGCGATAGTCTTCAGCTATGATTCAGCTCCTCTATACCGAGATGTAAATATTGAAATGCCGTAAGTGTTACTGCTTCTCACGAGACGTGACTTTATGAGACTTCCGGGACACCGTGACGGAGAAATTTGAGTTGCAAACGCTACATTCTTGATCTAAACACTAGATGGGTCTGAGTGACCTTTCAGTAACTTTATAAAGGGTCATATTAACACATACTAGCTCAAGAAAAAGATTTAAAAATATGAAAAACTTGCAAAGTTTTCCTTTAAAGTTATGTTCATTTTGTTTGTACTGTTTTTTATGGTCACTAAGAGCAATGATCTCATTCTTTTGGGCAGTGTATGAAACTCTGAACACTCAAATTGAAGCAGTTGGTCATTTTTTCTTATGTCTTTTTCTTATGTATTATATCGGATTGATATCAGTATTGGTCAATACTGAAGGCTGCAATATCGGTATCGTATCGGAAGTGAAAAAGTTGTATCGGGACATCCCTAGTTAGAGCTACGATTTGGGGCCGTAGTGGTCAAGAATCGTCCCCATTATGTACTCTGAGCTCCACCTTTCCAGAACTTTTATAAGACGTCAGAATCGACGTCATCGACAAGCATAAAGGCACCAACAGACAAGGAAACGGAGAATAATAAATATGTCAACAATGGACGAAGAAACGATGGTTGCTGCGTATTTCGCTATGTTTTTATACATAGTGATTGGAGTGCTGAACAGAAGGATGAGTATACTTGATGACGACCAACTTCGAAGATGCGGCATGTATCTGCCGTTTTGCAAGCCCCGGCAACAACACACAGGTCATTTACTTCGGCGTGGTGTGCTTTCATTATTTCCCTTCATCCCATAACCAGCACAAGTTAACCACAAGTCCCACCCAGCAAGTCTATCGGGCCGATCTGAGTACCTGCCCCTGATCAGGGACTCCGTTGGCCCCTGAAGACGGCCCTCTCGACACGGCCCGATGAAGTGGAAACACTCGTAAAGTTCTGGTAAAATTACCCTGAAGTTCCGAGAGTGGAAACACGACTTATGGTTAAAACTTTGTCATCAACTGTGGAAGTTACCCATTTTTAAGATGGTGGCCACAGCTCTGTTGGTTTCACAGAACTTGAGCTAGAACGTGTCGTGGAGGTACTTGAGAACCATCCAGATCTTATCCTTCATAAAGTTATTGACCAATATGGCTTCTCAACATGAGATGGTCTCAGTTTAAACGTCTTGATGGATGGAGGCAGTGAATGCTGAGTTTTTGTTGACTATACTCTAAACAAAAGGAGGTAAAAGTCTTTGAATGATGGTTTTTCTATAACGCAGCCGTCTCCAGTGTGGCTGCTGTTCCTCTCTCTTCCATAACCCCAAACACATGCTACGCTTCTATTATTTTAACTGCTTCCAGTTACCTCAGATCTCCCCTGACCTCTGAGCACAATCAGGAGCAGAAATGGTCACATTAAAACCAGCTTGGGTTACTCAGCTCTGAAGGATTAGCTAGATAACGCTTTAATAAATTTCTGATTACTTGTCCGGTTTTTGAGCACTTCTGGATGGAAATCTTTGAATTCTAACATGCCTGATTTACCTGATGTCACCATCACTTTCAAAGTTTAGAGTTCCTGCTCACATGGAGCTCAGATGATGTGGGAGATGGATGATGAGTGGGCTCAAAGGGAGCAGCTGAGATGAGAACAACAAACAGGTAATGCTTACAGCAGCTGGGCGACTGCAACCCCCCCCCCCCCCCCCCCCCCCCCCCCCCCCCCCCCCCACCACCACCACCACCATCGCTGAGTGTTTTTATAAATACAACTGTCCTGATTCCTACTTAATTCTAACTCATACGTCCTCCTGTCCATCCTGAATCCATGCGTAGAAACACTTAGACTTTATCAAACATTTGAACCCACATGATGCTGATTTCCATCCTAAACGCTTCCCCAGAAACTTGACTCAACCAACAGGACCGTCGCTCATAAATTTGCCACATGACTGATGAGAGCGCGGCGAGTTATAGTGACCCAGGGACACACAACTCTTCTCTTTCCCAAACACAAAGCTTTCCGCTGATTTGTGCTCATCTGTCATCTCCAGCAAACAGTCGTCAGCTACAGCGAGGAGGGTATAAAATCTGTCCATAAGTATAATATCATAATATATCCTTAATTGGTATTACTTTAAAGATTTGAGAGCAGAAAAATGTTGCCCACTTCACTCTACAGTCTTGCTGCTTTTGAGCTACAAAGACATAAAATCAATAATTTTCTTTTTTCTTGTTTGTTGATGCTGTTAGCGCGAGTTGGGGATGGAAGGCTGAGTCAATAGTGAGCTGCTGATAATGGAGAGGCAACAAGAATTTTTATTTAGGCCAGACAGCCACTTTATACACAAATATAATGAAGAATATATTAAAATGAGACTTTCTTTAATGGCGAGTATGGCACTCACACGCCGGCCCGTCTGTACATCTGCCCTCTTTTCACCCACCTATAGTCGGAACTAGAGGGGCTTGGTTCTCCACACAATGAGATAAATATACTACTCCGCTCTTGCCTGCAGATTTTTCTCATAAAAAAGCCTTTGATAGTTTAGCCATCTGGCCAGAGTCAAAAAAAGTCCTCATAAAAGAGGCCCAAATAAGGTCAGAGGTCACTCCCTCCCGAGGTCAGGGGCCCTGAAAGGTTGTTATAGTGGACTTTACCAAAGTTGTCAGCTCAGATCTCTTTGACAAATTAAAGCACATTCTTGTGTTTTAACAAGTATTCACTTACAGTCAGACTTCCTCTAAAGGTTGTTCAGAAGACATGACACACAGAACACTGAAGAGGCAGATAGATTCATCACTTTTCATGCATGTCTGAATGTAAACTAAAGTCCAACATTTTTCACAGGATACGTCTGGACATTTTTCCTGTCAGGGAAAACCGTTACCCATATGTGAATGAGTAAACGCTCTTTACTCAACACGTAGTACATTAAAGGTGCAATGACAGCCTGTCATTAACCCTGACCTGTCTGTCTCTCCGTCCAAACGTCCAGAGGATGAAAGGCTGAACCCGGACTTATCTCACAGATAGACGCATTTAGTCCTCCACAAAGCAGAGAACATGTTTCCAACACAAAGACTTCAAACTGTTCTCCTTTTTAAAATGAGACTGAGCTCACATCAAGATGTAAAAACTTTATTTCAACTTTCCTGTTGGAAGATACTGAGAATTCTACCTCTGTACAGTAAAACGGAGGCTAAAGCTAATAGCTAGTTAGCTTAAGCAACACATAAACTCCTCACTAAACATTTAACTTTGTCAGCCCTACGAGGGTTGTTGGGAACCATTTTGTTACAGAGAGACTAAGAAAGCTAGCTCGTTTTACTGCTTTGAGCTGAACAGCTTGTTAATCCAATTTATAGCAAGGTACTGATAAAAGTTAAAGCAAAGATTAAAGAAAAAAAGTTCTCAGATTAAAGTTCAGTTCTTTTAAAATGGGATTTGCGTGAAAAAGTTGTGACAAAACAACATCTCAGAAACTGAGATTAGCTTTGACCAGTGTAGCGTTATAAACTTATTCAGTTTGTAGCTGCACACTTCTGCACGGTTATTAGATTAGTTTTGTCGGTTTTATTCTAAGCTGTGCTCAGACACCTTCGCTAACCTAATGGTTTATGCAGGGATCTCTAAGTTCTGGAAATTTCACAGTGAGTTAGATATGTACCTTATATTGACAGATGCAAGGCTGAGTCAGGAATAAAGACTTTATAGAATTTATTATATAAACAGACTGACGGATAGCACAGACAGGTGAGGTAGCAGTTGCGTTAGCATCTTTAGCATGTTATGTAGTGTTCTTAAGTTGATCTTATTGTGAGTTTAACGACCTGAGTCTCATGATGTTTTAAGACTAGGGAGTTTATCTTAATTTAGTTACGGAGGGCAGTTGGAGGAGTTACTTGATGGATAAGTTACATGGAGTGTTATTTATCAAAGTGGCCTCAAGCTTTACCAGATGGTAAATACCTGGCTGAGACCGCTCCGTGGACCACCTCGGCGTGGATGGAGGACCGTTTGAGGGTGGGATTCCCCGACAATCGTCTGGTCCCCGTGGAGGCGGGTTGAGCTACCTCGGGGCACGGAGATGTCCGTGGACACGAGCTAGCGGTCCCATTTCCAGCATCAGAGGGAGCATCAGAGGCTGGCGTGCCCATGGTTGTCAGAGAGATAGGCAGACTGAAGGTGTCGGGCCTCGGAGGGGAGCAGTATTCATCCACCCAAAACGGGGATTGGTACCCGTACGGGGAAAGGCCGGCAACTTAGGAAATAGCTGAGCTGTGTAGCAGGTGACAGCTAGCGTCTTGTCTCATCCATGTCTACAGTAGATGAGAACTGACTCTTCTGGGCAGTGAAGAGCTAAGATGGAGTTGTGCTGATGTGGACCAGTGAGAAGGGGTTTACTAAGTCACATGACTCAGATCTTTAAAATCACAGTACCCTTAATGAAGGAAGTATTTCATTCATAATATTGATTTAGCCTTTTAGCAAAGTAGACATATGTAATAATACTGAAGCTGGATCAAACATTCTTAACACTGTAGGAGAAAGTGCATTAATCTCATTAAGACATTTCTGGACAGTGGATTAAAAGTGTCATTTAGAAGGAGACATCTAGGAGTCTTTGAATTTATTATTACTAAAGAGTCCTGTGGAGTCTTCCGGAAAAACGATCTGGATACCTGGGAATCTTGATTCAGGTTAAAACATAATAAAAGAGTCATTGTAATCCAAATTATTGGGAAAAAGATGATTATTGTTTGTGTGAAGAGGTCAGAGGTTATTTGATAACGCTACACCAGACAGACGAGCTAACGGCTAGCTACGACAGAGACAGTTACAAACTGTTGTTTTAACCCTCTTAGCTTGAATTTACTGCCCTCCTGGGTCATTAGAAGACAAAAATAGTCTCACAGAAAAACATTTTGATATATATTTGATCTATTTTGATTACCTTTGGTGGTTCTATACAGTGTCACTTTTTATTTTTAAAAGCTGCAGACTTTTTTCTTTTAAATTGTAAAACAATAAAATGACTAAATAGCCTACACATTTTTTTCTGGGTGAAAGCTGGGAGGAAACTCTGGAGTTCAGTGTCTTTGTCCAGTGATACTTCAGCCCGTGGTCTGCTGGAACTGGGAATTGAACCACTGACCTTCTGATCAGCAGACAACCACCTCCACCTGCTGGGTCCTGGCTGCCCCCAACAGTTTTGTTGTTGCTGTTTTGGGTTTCACCCTCTACCGATTTTGTTACAAATATCAGAATCCCATGTAGATGTAATATGAAACTGACAGCAGTGTAAAGGTTTGTAAAAACAGTGTTTGGATGAACCACAGCAACAGGTTGTGTGCCTGTTAGCTGTTTCTCCAAACTGAGGTTGTTCAGAGAGCCATCTACAACATATTAATCACAACTTCTGTATAGACCTCACTTCAGGAGATGTGACTTCTCCTTTCAAAGCCTCGTCCAGAGGTGGAGTGGACCTCTGACCCCAGAGGATTCTGGGATGAACTCTAATGTGCTCAGATGATTCCAGATGTTTTAGTGACGTCGTGTCCTCACAACTAGAGACGAAAAGAAACAAGCATCTTTTCAAAGGGTGTCAAAGTATTAAAAAGAAAGTCAAACACATTCTGTGTTAATGACAAAGATTTGAGGGTTCGGCTACTGGAGTTCTGACAGAAAACGTGAGGAAAAATGTAAAAACCAAATAAAAAGTGTTGATGCTGATCCTAAGAATGTGGCACCTGAAGTGCTTCGCTAACTGGTATTTTCTACTCGACAACTTCTTTTAAATGTTGTGGGAAGAGCTTGATGTTAAAGCAGTAAAAACTTTATTACCACAACCTACTACATTTTTCCTATTAGAGCTGCAGACGACTGAAAAAGGACTATTACTGCTGAGAAATACATGTATGATTCCCCCCTTCAATTCCAAAGTTACCTTATTATTGAAGCTATGGTGCATTTGTCTTTCCACCATTTGACTTTCAAACCTCTAAAAACGTAGCTGTCACCTGCAGACAGAGCTCAACCGGCCCCTATATGACTGTGGGAAGATTTTAGCGTTTTTTTTCACCACACAGCTGCTCAGTCAGGGATTTGTCTTCTGCTCATTGTCTTTAAAAGAAGTGTCAAAGCTGTGGCTCCATGCTCCAGTCGCTTCCTAAGAAAGGTGCTGCTGGATGATCTGCCGGCTGCAGTGTCCAGTTTCAGAGGAAACGGTGAGAGAATCAGTAGAGGACGATGAGCTCCATTAAACACCGCTGAAGAACTGGATTAGCATGGCTGTCTGGAGCAATCAGTACTCCACCATCTACAGGTGGGGCGCCACACAGATACTTTACCACATCAAGGCATAAAGTTACAGATTCAGAATGTGAGATGCAAACAGCATGCCTACTTTCAGAGATCTGATGATAAAACTGGGGGGGGGAATCTTCTCAAATTCCATCCGTCTCCAACATTTCTTATAATCAGCATGCCTATGAAAGGTGAAAACAAACAAACTGTGTTTTTCTCACAGCCTTCTGCCCTGAGGGACCACCACGAGGAGGGGCTTCATCACAGCACTCCGGTATTAATCTTACTTAATTGTAGGCTATTCCATTCAAATGTCCACAGCTGTATTTTTCATCATTAAGCCTGTGTTTATAGTGGCAGGAAATGATAGATAATCAAACCCTAAGGAAGTGCTCGTTCTCAAGAGCCAAAGGAAAAAAGGACAAACTGAAAATAGAAGAAAAACTAACAAAATGTTGAGATTGAATCAAAACCCTTTGGCTGCTTTGTCACCAGGAAAACAACAAAATCTGACAATAAAACTCTTATTTCAGCTGTTTTTTAGTTTGTCACAGATAAAAAACAGTTATTGTTATTATCTTACCTGCTGGTGATCGCTCCATAAACAGCTCATTCTCTTCAACACTAATAAGCGGACAAGCCTCCACCGTTTTACCTCCGTTAGTGTTATAGTACACACAGTACACACAGTACACACAGTGGGGAATGTGAATACATTCCTGTCACCTCTGACTCTTGGAGGCATCAGAATTTACTCTTGTAAATATCTTTTATGTAAATAATTGTGCACTGAAAAATATCAGCTGTGTTTACAGAATAATATGAACTGACATGAAATATTAAAATAGTTCATTTTTTAGGACCTTTTTCACATGTTTGCATGTTGTTGTTTTTTTACTGCAACAGACTTAAAATTGCTCCAATCTAAAAAATGTCACTACGGTTCCTGCAAATGTTTTTTTATTTATTTACTCCATTAATTATTTAATACTTGTAGCATTTTAAAACTGTTTCAGTTTGCAGCTGCACCTTCTGCAAGGTTATTAGTTAGCTTTGTTGGTTTTACACTAAGCTGTTTGCTCCGATACCTTCACTATACTAATGTTTATGCAGGAATTTCTAGGCTCTATTGAGAGAGATTACAGTGAGTAGATTACGTACCTTGATATTGACGAATGGAAGACTGAGGCAGGAATAAAAGACTTTACAGTGTTTATTATAAAAGCTGACGAACAGTACAAACAGATTAGCAGAGAGGTAGCATAATAAAGAGTCATTATAATCCAAGTTATTGGGAAAAAGAGGATTATTGTTTGTGTGATGTTCAAGGGGTCAGAGGTTATAGCGTATTTGATAATGCTACATACTACATGGTTACTCTGGTGGAAATGTTGGATTTTTATATTAAAAAAAAAAGTATTTCACTCAAAAGGAAAATAAATTAATTAATTAATAAATTTAAAAAAAAAAAAAAATATATATATACTACACATTTGAATGAAAAGGGACAGAAGGAAGAAAATATCTTATATAATCTGCCCCCATTTTTTTTAACAAAGTTTATTTCATTCAAATAAAACAAGTAAAACAATTAAAAAAAAAACAGTAAGATATACATAATAAAAAATCATATTTGAACAAAAAGGAGCAGAATGAAGAAAAATAATCTTATAATTTCTGCCCCCAATTAACAAAAGAGCTTCTATTGTCAGACACTTATGAACTCTGTCTTGTTCTCATTTCCAGATTTGATCATGACCATTAGTTTAATGAACTTTTTCATTAGCACACCCATTTTTGGTACATTTTTTGAATATTTTAAATGACATTGATTTTATTGTTTCCCTATTGAGGTTATTCCATAATTTAACACCATTTACAGACATACTCCATTCCTTCATTTTTATTCTAAATCTTGTTTTTTTTTTAAACACATCAGTTTCTTTCAACATGTAACCACTAGTTCTCTTCTCAAACATCTTCTGAATGTTTGTTGGCAGAGTACTTAAACTAGCTTTGTGCATTGTTTGTAGAATTTTCCAGTTGACTAAATCATGAAATGTCAGTATTTTATATTTGATGAACATTTACAAATACATTTTTAATAATTCATTCATCTTCTAATACAAACAGACAGATTATAATCACATTCCTGTTCAAACTTACTAAAGTAGACACTAACTTAATTAACTATTTCATAATTCCTCAAAACATTTGAATTAAAACATATTTTAAATGCATTACTTTGATTCTTTTATTTCCATTTTTAAGTTCACACCAGTTCCTTTATCTTGGTTTATTAAAAACTTTAGTTCAACAAATAAGTACTTTCTCTCTTTTCAAACATCTTCTGAATATTTATAGGCAAAGTATCTGTACTAGCTTTGTACATGGTTTGTATTTCCAACTGACCAAACCATGAAATTTCATTATTTTATATTTAGCCAATAAATAACGGGCTAGAGGGATCTCTATAGCGACTACTATTAATAATTCTTAATGCTCTTTTCTGCAAAATAAACACTGGCTGTGTAAAGCTCTTATATGTGGATCCCCTGATTTCTATACAATAAGTTAAGTACAGAACAATCAGTGAGTTATATAATGGATTTGGCAATTTAACCTTTTCTATAACTCGTATGTGACTTCCAGGATAGATAGATAGAAAATACTCAATGATCATTCTAAAGGCAGAACAATTTGCTATTTTTAAAGAATCTAGTCAAGCAACTTTTGCTTCCATTGACAAACTTTTTTTTTGTGCTTAAATCTAGAAAATTTGACAACTTTAAAGAAAATTTGGCTAATTTCAAGTAGGGCTGAGGACATATTTTCTTTTCAGCCTAAAGATAAGATAAATGTCTAAAAACAAGGTAAATAAATAAGTCATCTTTATTTCTATAGCACTTTTTGCAGGTCAAATACCACAAAGTGCTTCACACTAAAACAATCATAGAAAACACAGATGATAAAAACAAGAAAACACCAGCCAGCCTGAAGAAATGGGTATTTTTTTTTTAGGCTTTCTTAGAAATCCAGTGTGGAAGTGTACCAGGGGCAGCGGGGGCGACGTTGATTTTATGCTCTAAATGTTGTGAGTTGTTATGAAGATGGAAAACACCGTTAGCTCATCAGAGCTAAAGAACATTTATGGAATTTCTCCAGACAGAGACCATTCAGGAAGAAATCTATAATTAAGATGGTAATCACCTTTATCTGTAGCAAAGAGAGACGTTCAACACCGGCTGAAAACCTCTCCCTTTAGCTGAGTGAAGGTTCTTCTCTTTTAAACGTCACTCAGCTCCTTCCTGTTCAGATTAAAGACAGAAAAGCTGCTTTTGTTTCGTCTGATTTATGGTTTTATGACTTTAAAGCTAAAATAAGCAAAAAGTTTGACCTCAACAGTAACTCTACGCGGTGACTTTAATTTGTATTATGAAGCTACTGTATGTGCTCGATTTGCAGACCACCCCTTTACGTTTTTATCTGTGCAGACAGCACCATTTGCCAGCACCTGTTTGTCTGCTTTCTGATGCACACGAGGAGTTTTCCAGAGGCGTGCTTTCAGTGCACATCACACGGTTTGCATTCCAAGTGCTGAACAGTGACGGTGTCCCCCCTCTGAAAAGGAATGCATCATGGTGGAATAATTGCCCTTACTCTTCCCTGACCACTTAGTCAAAAAGGATTCAGATGGTTTGGGATCTGTCTCCCTCTCGCCAACACCCCTCCTCCCGTGGGACGGGGAGGAGAACGCGAGGGGGGATGGGTGTTTGACTTGGGAGAGCAGAATTTGGAAGGGGGTGTGTGTGAGAGCATTTACATAAATAGCCAATCCAAGTTTGTAGTCCCCTGAGGACTGTGTTGCTATTGGACGAGGCCTCCTCCTTCTTGTTGGGCCCTAATGTTTGGGCTGGCATACCGCAGAGGCTTCCTGAAAATGGCTGAAAGTGAAACGGACAAAACTGGATTATAGCTGCATTTCAGAGGTCACGTGATCCTGTTGGGTGTTGGATCAAGTCAGCTCGGTGTTGGGTGGTGGGCGGCGGCGGGACGACCTCTATGAATGAGTGTTAACACACACCTAAACACACCTACACTGAATCTGTTTAGACAGCAGGCAAAACAGGCTTTAGGGTTTGGCAAAAGCACTGACATCTGAGAAAATTTGTCTCAGGGGCGTATCGTCTTTAACCTTTAGCAGGCTATTTGTCCAAACGATGCTTCTACTGACACCACGGCACACACAAGAGTAACAGCTCTAAGTGTTTTCTGTTAGTTTTACAATTAAAACAACAATAATTCTTTATTAATAATAACATAAAATCTGTTGAAACTTGTTTCAAATTAGATTTTTTCTATAACTCAGCAAAGAACTTCTAATACATTCTCTTTCTTGAATGTATAATTACATACTAATTACAGGATTTAAAGGGTTCAGTTTCATTTTATTTAGAGAATTTAAATAAATCTAGAATTTGATGGTAAAAAGACCCACGAAAGGTTTATAAAAAAAAAAGAAGAAATAAGAGTTCTAGAAGATTCTACAATCAGAGAAGTGACTGGTGTCAGGTGAGGGTTTCTCTGCCAGAGGAAGTCCACACTTCACTAGTGGATGAGTAGAAGGACAGTGGACGGATCAGTTTCACACAATAACGAAGCCAAATACCAACTCTAAGCAGAAATGCTGCTGGACAGGAGCTCACCTCAGACAGGAAGACAGAGGACACGTGCTCTGAGGGCAGACGAGTCCATTCGGGTTGTGCTTTGGGTTCCTAAGACATCCCCATCAGATGGCGTCATTTACCCAAAACACCTGATGAAAACAGATCAGTGAGAATACCAGGAACACAATGACACATAGAACCTCAGGGATCAGGCTCCCTTAAAGTGCCTGTGACTCCATATTTAAATCACTTTATATTAAACAGGTGTAATCTTTGATGCCTCTAGATTAGCGTTGCACCATTATAACTCAAAATACGCTGTAATTATTTCCTAACGAGCAACTCAGAGATCAGAAGAAAGCGCCGCCTTCCGGTTCTGCTGGGTTTCTCCTTATTTGGCAGCCTGGCACTTCTGCTGCAGTAGGGGGCAGTGTCCAGTAGGGGGCAGTGTCGTTGCGTGAAAGAGAAACGAAACTGAAACTAAACACTACACGGTCTATGGGCAATGGCGGCGGCACTGCCTCGCTCCAGTTGTCGTGAACGTGCATGTGGGAGGAGAATTTACCATATAAGCAAGTCCGGATCACTATGACCTCATAGCGGGCTGGAGTGAAAAAAACTGTTTGAAACCTGGGTCTGAAATCTGGAAGAGCTTCTCACTGGCTGGACTAGGAGACAGATGGACGCCGTTTTTTGCTCTTTCTGGCAGGTTTAAGGTGAGAACTCAACGTTGCAACATGATAAATAAGTCAGAAAACATGGAAACCGATGTCATGGGCCCTTTAACGCTGTTCAGACCACAGTGCCTTCATGTGGTTTGAAACACAAGACCTTTTCTAAAGTGATGCTAATGTGACGCACTGAGTGAGTCTTTGCGCTGTTCAAATCTCCTACAATTGGCTGCACGGTGGTGCAGCTGTCCGCACTGATGCCTCGCTGCAAGAAAGTCGCAGGTTTGAATCCCAAATGCAGCCTTAATGCAGCCTTTCATGTTCTCCCCGTGCATGCATGGTTTTCCTCCGGGGACTCATAGGGAATAAATAAATAAATAAATAAATAAATAAATGAATGTTGCAACTTAATTAAGCTTATATTTGTCTTTAATATAAAAAAGGGGCAGAAATCATAAGATTTTTTTCTTCTATCTGCTCCCTTTCATTCAACTTCAACTTTGTTTTTTTGTGTGTATATTTTGTTTTTATTGAATGAAATAAAAATAAAAGTCAAATTTTTTACAAATCGTATGAATTTTAGAGGATTAGTGCGTGTGTGTGTGTGTGTTAGTGGGGGTCCCAGTTGATTTGCATGATCAATCCCCCCACCCTTGCAGTGCCTCTTAAATTCATATATTTTATTTTTCTCTTTCAAATATATTTTTACATATACAAGCAGATATATATATATATATATATATATATATATATATATATATATATATATATATATATATATATATATATATATAAAAAAACGTACATATGTACATACATCAAAAATAACTTAAGAGAAACAATGTTGTAAATAAATGACCTTAATAAATTAAAAAACATAGAAAAACAAACAAAATAAAACCCCAAAATATTTAAATACAGCAAAGAATATATAAAACCTAAACATGTGTTGTGCAAGTAGTCAGCCAATCACCCCCCCCCCCCCCCCCCCCCCTTAATGAAGTCTAGAAACATCTGACAAATGTTGGAGACTTCCGGACTTTTCTTCATCATTGTATTTGTCTTGATGGATTAGAAGTGTCACATTTAGCTGGTGATCATGGTATTTACACTCATAAAATACAGTGTTTAATGTTAATAATAATAATAACTGTATTTCTGACTTGATATCTTTGGGATTCTAAACTTCTTCATTGTGTTTTTGCTGATGATAAACGGACTTATCTGTAATGTTGTAGAAGCTGCAGTATAATTCAGTTCTTGTCACATTGATCAGTTTCATACTCTGCCTTGTTGGAGCGCGTCACTCCTGTCCATGCCTGCAGTATCATGTGGTTCTGTCAGTCCTGTTGAGTCGGTCTCATGTTTGCAGGCCCAACCCCCATCTGTGAGGCTAATTAAAACAATTTCAAGGACAATGGAGGCGAGTCTATTGTATCAAACAACCAGCAGAGAGACGGATATGGTGTCAGAGGGGCACAGTTGTTGAGGATTAGCCGCTCTTCTCGGATGGACTTATCAGCCTCCCATCATCAGCGAGGAGAAAAATGAAATAAACCAATCAGAGCGCAGCATGACAGAGAGAATGGTCAGTTTCTGTTTACCTGTTGCTTTGCAGATTTCTGACTAAACCTGTTGTTCAAGACGTACATAATGCATAGTTTGAGTGCACAACTAGCTTAGTCAGGATGATGCTGGTTTTCAGGTGACTGCAGACCTGGGGGGGGGGGGGGGGGGGGGGGGGGGGGGGGGGGGGGGAGGATCATGGTGTCAGAGGAATATTACACATCCAGCAGGAAATAAAACCCAATCCCAATGAGAACTGAACAGATAAATCCATGAAAACAGCAATAATGTTGTGTCTAAATCTGGTGACCTCTCCTGTACGGAGGGCGGGGGTGGGGGGGTGCTAACAACCAGGTTTTTTCTCACATTCCTTTGCTGTGCAGAGCCCACCCCCTTTCTAAAACAGAGAGATCTGATGGGTGACAAATCTTCAAACCAACTTCCTCCTCTTCCTTTCAAGCCAGCTAATGGCCCGGTGAGCTGGATTCTCCCCGTCCTGACTCACATCCTCCACACCATAATATTTATGCAGCCCATTCAGGAGCTGCCCCCATCACACCGCTGCATGAATGACACCACAGGCTCCGGATCGCCTCATCACATCCTGACAGATCGTCTGAATATTAGTCTGCAGCGTCGTGATATCAGAAAAACAAAGCCTCTGATGTTTATTGTGAATGATCTCTTAGTCTGTGCTCACACACACACACACACACACACAGATCAGGGTGGGAAGTTTACCAACCGAGGTGTTGACACTCCATGTTTCATCTGTGCTCTTAAGGCATTGTTATCACTGTGGCCAGGCTGGATTTATCTCACAGGGGGAACTGTATGTGAGCAGAAACAATAGGCCTGATTGACTGCATTCCCTCAAAGGTGTTAGGTTACATGAGCCTGACCTCTTTAATAGGAGATATCTGTCAGAGGGGGGATCTGTCATGTGATTTTTATCTCTCAGCGTTTGAGAAAACGGTGCTCCAGTCCGTCGATGGACTCGGTGTTTTTTAAACATCACAGGAAATGCTCAGAAGCCTTTGTTTTGTGGCTTAACACCAAACCATTTAAATCATTTTAAATAGATTTTTTAGACATTCTGAAATGTGTTTCTGTGTAAAAGTCATACAAATTTCCAAAGCTTCCTGAATGGCCTCAGTTCAGAGAAGTAACTATTGTTAGGACTGATGTAGAGTTTCAAAGCTCTATAGATAGATTCAGCTTCGGCAGATGAAGAGGGATAATTGTTGAGAAGATGGAAAACAATCAGCGCTGCTCCCATAAAGAAGGAGGCCTGCTGAAGTTGTAATGGGACAAAGGTAAGTCGGATAAGCATAATTCCTGGAGGATCACCACTGGCTGCAGCCGTTCTGCGTGCAGGTGCATGATCTCGTTCGTGCATGTTACTTCGGTTTCCTCCCACAGACCACAACATGCCTGATAGGTGTATGGATCAGTTCGGATTCATTTGTCAGATAAATGAACAACACAATCTGTCTATGGCGGTACATTTCCTGGTGTCTGAGTGTGGAGATGACCACCTTTAGTGCATCACAGCTTAATATTTAGTAACTCTTCCTGTAAAAAGGACCTCCTAGACCCGAGGTCGTTTGCTCGTGAAGTCCAGTTCATTAGACAGGTGCAGCTGAACTCTGGTCCTACTAAAAATGTCAGTCTTGGATTGATTCATGTAAACCAGATGTGGAAGCAGGGCATTGTGGGTACACAACCAAAAATCGTCTTGTTTTCTCCTCCAGTAATTCTTGAGGCAGCGCCCCCACAGGTGAGGAGAGGAACGCGTTATTCAGAAACTTCAGATCGTTGGAAGGATCAGACCAGCTGAACGTTGCCAAACCAATCGAACTGAGAACATGAATGCAGAAATAAGATCAATCAACCCCAGGAGTCACTGTGGAGCTGCATGTTCTGTTGGCGCTGATATTTATTCATAGTTATGCTTAAACACTTATGCAAATAATCATTGTGTTTCTTTTAAAGTATTTTAGGCAGCAAGGTAGGAACTACTTGAATGACAAGAATCAACAAATTGGAAATTAGTTTTTGTCAGATCAATGCCCTCCAAAGGGGGCGGGACTTAAAGTTTGTACTGGAACCAGCCAATAGATTGCGCTCATTTGTCAGATGACTTGCAATTCTACAAAATACGTTTTAAGATCTTGTAGGATATAAAGTAAAAGGCCATTCAGAGCTCGTTCTAGAAGTTAATAAATATTTTGAAATAGGCTGAAAACTCATTTTAAGGATGAGCGTACATCCAACGTAAAAAACCTCAAAAGTCTTTGAAAAAAATCAACACCTCAGTGGTAAATTTCCATTTGAAGAAAAATAAATCTCATCCATAAGTGCCTGCACATTCATTCATAGGCTCACATACCCCCTGCTTGATTTAAAAAAAAGAAGAAGCCACAATAATGCAATTAGCTTAACAAAGGAAATGCTAATCCAGTATGAGTGCATGGGTGGGATGCATCTGAAACGGCTTGGAGAATCCTTCAGAGGTTGTTTCACACCAATAAGCTCCAGGAGACTAAATCGTATCATCTCTGGGTAGAGCGACTGAAATCACCTAATGCATTCAAGAGCACTCGTTTCCTAAACCCCTACTTCCTGCGTCGCGTGTCGTAGGCTGTCGTAGGTGTTTCAGGGCCTTAATCAGGCAAAAAGTACTTCTTTAAATACAGATATCAGTAACAGTATGACACCGTTATCAGACCACCAGCAGATTCATAGCTTGGGGGGTGGGGGGGTATGCTAATATAGCAGATGTCCACAGTCCCCAACACATTCCAGGCTGCTTATAAAAACAAAGCATCTTTCATCCCCCAAGGAGCAGAGCCCCATCTCTGACTGTCTCCAACATTTAGTGTTATAACCTGATGATCCCCTCCTCCTCTCCCTCGCCACCACGGTCCCTAAAAGCAGCCGTCGTAGGCCGCTCACAAGTGTGAGCCCACATTTTGGGAGCTCTGTGGGTTGTTTAGCCAAGGCGTGGATCGCCGTCTGTAAAACTTTCCATGACACTGGAAGTTTCGGGATCCTCCGTCCATCGTGCCTGGCTGCCGCTGAATTCATCAGCCATTGTTGCCTCTGCGCAGGCATTTATGATGTCACTGCAAACATAAGCTTTGTCCTCAGATGAAGGATCAGCCAGGGTTCGTGCCCTCATGGGGTCAAACAAACACGGAATATGGACAGGCTGCGGCTCGGATCATCAGGCTGAGTGGACATCAGGGTGGCAGGAAGAGGACTTTATTAACAGCGTGTTTAGATTTCCATCACATAAAAAGATAAAGAAGTGTTTCCTTTAATAAGCACAACCCTAAAGAGCTGCAATTATTACATCTTATCATCGCCCCGGTATTCCAGAGAAACGCATCATAACTAAACAAAAACAGGAACTTTTCTCCAACGCAGTGAATCATCAGCGCTGGAGGAAACAGACACAGGATGAACTCACTATTTTAACTGTTTTTGCAAAAGAAAACTCAAAAAAGTGCCTCTTTTATATTTATGTTCTCAAAATGCAACTAAAACCACTTTATCTTCTGAACAAGAATTAATGTGGCAGCAGTATCTG
Organism: Callopanchax toddi; assembly: GCA_006937965.1. Classification (NCBI taxonomy): domain Eukaryota; kingdom Metazoa; phylum Chordata; class Actinopteri; order Cyprinodontiformes; family Nothobranchiidae; genus Callopanchax; species Callopanchax toddi. The sequence continues at coordinate 472,825 of SSNR01000287.1, forward strand.
CAAGCATTAGGCACTTTGGAAGCAGGCAAGGTAAACACAGACTTAAGCACACACACACACACACACACACATGCACACACACACACACACACACACACACACACAACAATGGCTTGTATGTGTAAAGATCAGATTTCCATCATGTTTGTTTTTTTAGGATAAGGCATGTGAGAACAAAGAAAACATTTTGCCGCCTCGTAGCCGTCTGCTGAAACCAGGAATCTCTGAAAACGGTTCACAGGTTTTCTGTCACACAAAACCTAAAAAAGGGAGTGAATTTTGAATTCCTCCTTAGAAAAAACAGATTTACTCCATCAGATCAACTCAAATTACAGAATGCTATTGAGCTATCTAATCTCTGCAGCGTCTGGTTGATGAAAACAAACATCGATTCACACAAAAAACAACAAAAAAAAGAGTTTTTTCAGAGAACTGTGAGGGCGCACGTAGAGGAAACACAATGCAATATGCTGACGTGTGACAATAAAAAAAAAACAAATCAATGCAGAACCAAAGGTGATGGTTGACACTTTTAGCAAAGAACTCCCAGCGTAACTTGGATCCCAGTAAATATGGAATAAGTGAAAACAATTGAGGGATTGTTCTCCCGTCAATGCACGGCACTGTGTGCACGGCCAAAACTATGCAAACATTCATTTGTTTAGCTTTAGTGGCACAGAAACAAGACAAGGACAACAATGGCCAAATGTCTTTGTTTCTGAATCACAAAAGCTGGTTATTTGCATTCAAAGGATCAGACTGGCTGCTAAACGCTGAAACCCACATTGTCATAAAGGGATAAAGAACTTTACTATTATTATAAAAGGCTCCGGGGCAGGAGATACTGTAGCATTCTTCTGTCCACTATTTTTATTTTATTAACCATTATTTAACCAGGAAAGTCCCATTGAGATTTAGAATCTCTTTTACGAGGGAGTACCCTATCAGGCATGTTGCGGTCTGCGGGGAAACCGGAGCACCCGGAGAAAACCCATGCAGGCATGGGGAGAACATGCAACTCCACGCAGAAAGGCCACAGCCGAGATTTGAACCTGCGACCTTCTTGCTGCAAGACACAGTGCTAACCAACTGCACCACCATGCAGCTAAAGAGTTTTTCTATTTCTCTGCAGCCTTCTGCCCCTGAAGAGCAGCTCAAACCGGACTGTCAACCTCAACTAAAGGGAAAACGTCCAGACAATCAATGACAGACTAAAAAGAAGTGAATAAAATATGTTTTCAACCATCCTTCAGTTAAGTTGTTTGAGGAGATTTTGAAATTTCCCAGATTTTTCTTGAAAAAGAACAAAAAAAAAAAAAGTTCAGACCAACCATAACTGGAGTTGCTCCTATAACGTGGTTTCAATTGATTCCCCGTGCAGACGTCACAAAAGCCCAAAAATGTCCCAGCAAATAATCACATCGCATTCTGGAAAAGCAAATTGCTCTTTTCTATTTTTTTTTTTTTTGTGTGTGTGTGACTTGGCTGTAAACTGCTGATCAAATAGCTCCATCATGTCAAATTTCTATCACACAGACAAAAAGAATTGACCAGAGACGAGATAAAAGCCTCCAGAAATCTCAGCTCACTTAAGACGTCAATAGTGTCACGCCGAAAAGATGCCTGCATTGGAAAAAAGAAAAAAAAAATCCATATCGATACTTTACCAATCAGTTAATTTCATTAAGGCATTCAATGCCATTTACTGATGGGATAGCAAATTGTGTGCAAACAAAGCAAAGGTCAGAAATGTATTGTTGAAGTGACAGACGAGCGGCGTGTGAAAAAATAAATAAACCAAGTGGCTGATTAGCTCCGATAAAAGCATACGTTTTTACGGGACTTGAATGTTTTAGCCGTGTCTCCTGAGCTGAACCCTCAGGTGATCCGGGTCCGGCTGAAGTCCCCCTGTCCTCTCTGGACCTGTTTATGTCTAAGGAATGCATCAGGACTTCTTTAAGCAGCTGTGAGTGGAAATTGCTTTTTGGGGAGACGTTTATGACCCCATTCAAAGGCTGACATCTCAAACACAGGAAGGAAGGAACTGAAGAAGGGCCCTACAGTATAAAGAGGTAAACTCCCACCACCCCCTGCTCTCAGCACTCACCTAAAACCAGGATTATATTTAAAAAATGAGGGTTTTATCTCCAGCTGTGAAACGTTTGTGTTTGTTGGCAAATTATCTCATAAAGCAACTTCAGAAAATCTTCATTTGATCTACAGCTGATTCAACATGACACCAGCAAATAGGCTAAAAGTCCAGTTAATTCTACAAATATTCTAATGAAACGTGGCGAAGTGAAGAGTCGTCCTCATCACAAGCCATCACAGACGGCCATATTTGATCACCTGTGTGTTTGAAAAGGAGGTTTTACAGCATAAACCTGAAACTTTTACTGAAAGCTGACAAAAAAGTTCAAAAGTAAAAGAGGAAGAGTTTTTATATGGGAACTAAATATTACAATTACTGAAAAATTAAATTAAAAACAGAAATGTAAAAGCTGAAAGTAACAAAGTAAATAAGAAAAAAAATGAAAGAAAAATAAAAGGAAAACAAATTATGTTCAAAATATACTAAATAAATTCAAGAATAAAATAATTAAACAAATGGGAAAACAGAAATGTAAAAGTTACAAATTAAAAGTAAAATAAAAATGTATTTATAAATAAAAAGTCTAATAAAAATAAATTTAAAGTTTAAACTTTTATTAAAGAATTTCTCTTTAAAATTGTTGAATGTCATTAACTGTTCAAGTCAGACCTGTTTATCTCAGGAACCAATGGACGGATTTTAATAAAAGTCTTGACTGAACATTCATCTGTTTGAATCAACCCAATTCAAAATGGCTACCTCAGCTGGTCAACAATAACAAACACAAAAATGGCTCCAACTCAGTTTGATTGAGCTAAAAATGCACATGGTCTACTATGGTCTTCATGGTAAAACTAATCAATGGCTTCAAAGTTATTTAAGCAGTAGATTTCAATATGTAACTATTAATGATACAGACTCACAGCTTGAAAAAGTAATATGTGGTGTACCGCAAGGCTCGGTGCTAGGACCAAAATTATTCACGCTCTACCTGAACGACATCTTTTCTGTATCGACTCGGTTAAAATTCGTTATGTTTGCAGATGATACAAATTTTATTTGTACGGGAAAAGACACGAGTAAATTATTACAAGAGGTAGAAAACGAATTGGTCTCAATTATAAAATGGTTTGATTATAGTAAGTTATCACTAAATAAAAATAAAACCAAATTCATGATATTTTCAGGGAACAGGGACAATGACGGTGCTAAGCTGTATTTAAATGGAGTTCAAATTGAACAAGTACATGAAACTAAATTTTTAGGTGTGATTATGGAGAGTAAACTCAGTTGGAAACCACATATTGAATATATCAAACGGTCTAAATCTATTGCTATCCTCTATAAAACAAGGGATGTACTAAATAAGAAAGCTTTGTTTTTGATTTATTGCTCTTTAGTTCTGCCTTATTTGTCTTACTGTGCAGAGATTTGGGGAAATGCAGGAAAAATGTGTGTTGAGTCTGAATTTAAATGACAAAAAAAGGCTGTTAGAATAGTAAACAAAGTGGGATACCTCGCACCAACCCATCATTTATTTAGACAAATTAAAACGCTAAAATTAGGAGACAAAAGTAAAAATGTTAGAGATTCTCCACAGAGTAGTTAATAATAATATCCCATATTGCATAAAAGTTTATTTCAAAGCAAGAGACGATCACTATGAACTCAGAGGTGTATTTATGTTTGAACTAATGTGAAATCAAGATGAGTTTCTGTTGTTGGTGTGAAATATTGGAATGAGTTAGATTATGACTTGAAGAAATGAACTTCTTTACCAAAGTTTAAAGCATGTGTAAGGTGTCAAATATTTACAGAGTATGAAAAGTCTGTTAATGATTTTTCATTGTGGTTATTTTTTGTTGGGGAAAACAAAAGAAATGTATATTGGTTATTTATTTTAGGTGGATAATAGGGTAGGCTAAAATAAGCATTATTCCTTTTGTGGTTGTAAATTCAAGTCTTGTTGTTTGTTTGAAAAGAAAACACATTTTATGTTAATGTTACAAATCAAAATAAAGACAGCAAGAAAGTATCAACCCAACTCTACCAGGTCACACATTATCTTCAAAACCAGACCAGAACACCTCCATCGCTCCTCCACAGGAGCAGGTCTTAAGTCGAAACTCAAACGGGAACACGAGCTTTAAGATCAGCGTGATCCATTCTCAGTTATTTAACTCCAAAGCTCATAGAAAGCTTTATAAAATGTTTTGATTTGATAGAAGACGTGTGAAGAAGCAGCAGCTCTGATGTGGAAGAAGGGAACAAGAGGAGGGCTGGGGGGGGGGGGGCTCTCAGGATTATGGCCTGGAAGTTTGTTAGATAATAGATCAAAGAGATAAACCAGAGACAGCTCAGCTTTATGACGAGTGGAATTTCCAGTTTTTTCTTGACAGATCTATCAGAGGATGAGTTGGAAGACTTTCAAAATGTGTCAAATTAAAGTTTTTAACACCATTTATTATTTATAATATAAAAAAAAATGTGACTTTGGTGGGATGCTTCTGGTCAATCGAGGGTTTTGATGAGTCTGGGCAGAACATTTAGCCCCAATGTGCAGTTTCCCCACATGCTAGTATACTGGTAAAGATACCCAAACTTGGTGCAGTTGGAGGCGGTTTCATCCCCTCCTGCACACAGGACTGGGACCATAGACCAGATCAGGTCCCAGTCCTGATTTAGAAAACAAAACTAACACATTCTTAACGCTAAACCTTTAAAAAATCTGAATAATGACAGGTATGATGCAACAATCCAAACTGTTGCATCATGCTCTTGACCAGAATAGTCCAAAATGTAAAACTAGTCTTTTAAAGATTGGTGGGGAGGAAAAAAAAAAAAAAGCTTTTAATTCTTTCTAAACTGCACTTTGTGCCTTTGAATCTTCCATGTTCACTTAACTGGAAAGGTCAAAGGACTTTTTATTACAAAAGAATCACAATTCCTCTTCTGAAAGACCAGCTAACTCGGAGTTGAACAAACATCGTTTTCATCAACAAGCAACTTCATCAGAGTTTTTGCTCACGCTGAGCCTGAAAACGCCTCATCGGGTCCATTAGCTCCGACCGAGAGAGGAGAAAGAAATCAATGTGGAGCCGCTGCAGACTCCTATTCAGGTGCAGCATCCTCTCTGTGCACATCCTGAGTGCTGATGTCTGTGTGCGTAAAAAAAACCCAGGAGAATAATAGGCAGCAACAAGCAAAACAGGCACTTTATTGGAAAATCTATTAAGGAGCAACTCGGCTTTTAGGAACCAGGACCTTGATAAGTGAAGTCATGGTTTTTATTGTTTACAAATGACATCTGGTTTGAAAATTTAGAATAAAGACTATAAAATATTCTGTTCAAACAGAGAGAATATGAAGAAGTACTGCTTCAGTTTCCTGTCACTCTGCTGACACCTAGTGGACAAAACGAGCATGTTTCACAGTAGTTTAAGACTTTATTTGGTCATACTTTGACCTGAAAGGAAAAGTAATTTTAAATAAATATGAACCGGATTATTTAGTAAAAAGTATCTGATTTTTGATTTGTCCAACCATAGCAACACAAATACAGCGAATAAAATGTCTAAAATATTTAACTTTAAAGTGAAAGTTGTTGAGGAATGACTTAAAAACATGTTGGATTAAAACTATTGCACACCTAGAAGTAATTATAACCTAAAAATCTAAAAACAAAACAACAAACGATCTGTAAATCCCTAGATCCTGTCAGGATAACGTCCCTCAGAATGAGGCTGTCCTGAAGAAAAACAAAAACGGTCACATCTTTTTATCCAAGGCTTTAACAGTAAAACCTACACAGTGAAGTGAGCTGGTAGTTAAGGAGAGCTAACCTGGTCAGTCAACAAATTTTACTAGTTGATGAGTTAGCAAATTAACTGCAGTCACATTGGGAGTGATATCATTCTTAACTTTTTCTTTTTAGAGAGATTTTTCTGACGCTTTGAAATGTTTCTAAGTGAAATTTGTAAATATTTAACCTGCTTCCTGAACACCCTCAGTTTAGAGAAATAGATTAGATGTCCTACTGGACAGAAGAGCTAACGGCTATCATTCCAAACACAGCCAGGACCAGAGAGTCTGCTGTACGGATCAGCACCTTAGTTCACTGATAAACTTAAGTTACAGCCCTGAATCAAACACCTCCTCATGCTCGTTTAGAGACGGTCCGTCTGCAACCTGCCCAACGTTCAGCAGGTAAAGTCACTTCCTCCAGTGATGCTTTAGCACAACGTTTGTAGTGAATGAGCCGTCTGCTGAAGGCGACAGACGGTAACGGTTTAATACGTTGCTTGCGGAGTGATCCTCACCTCATCGTTCACGAGAAGCAACAACGTTGTTCTCGCTGGGGGAGCTCCGAGAACAAGAAAACGTTGAGTTTCAGCAGGAATCACTCATACTCCCCGAGAACTCAGCTGCCGAACTCTTTCAGCGCTGTGTCATACAGGTGTGCGTATCAAGTGTGTGTGTGCAGATTAAACGGTCCCTCCTCAGGTCCTTGCTGGCATTCGGGTCTGGATCGACCGGCGCAAACCCTCGCGGGCCGCACTGGTCCACCACAGGTCCAGGACCAGTGCTGCGAGGGTTTGCGCCGGTCGATCCAGACCTGAATCCTCCTCAGGTCCGTCCACACAAAGCAGCGCAGCAGGCACCGGAGAAAAAGTTACATCAACCGCTCCCCGCACTAACCACGCTCATTTCCCCTTTCTGACCAATCACAGCAGTTGTTCTCAGACGCCCTGCAGAAAAAAGTTCAGCTCAGCTGATGTGAACAAGAACAAGCTGTTAGGGTCTGTATGGGATGTAAAATCTGATTTTCACTAACAGTTAATAATCTAGTGAATCTGATTTGATGACATGTGTCCTGAATGTGGACCTGGTGTGAACTGGACTGCTGCTTTTTGTCAAATGTTTAGATGTGACCCGATTCTGTATAAATCAAACAACAGTAATATTTTCAGTGATACGCCAGTGGCTACTGGACAATATTCAGCTCAGATCAGTTTCATTTCTCTTTAATTAACTTTTTTGTTTGGGGTTTTACTTCCACAGTCGTCCTTTTCGAGTTGATCAGGTTTTCTATCTGTATACATAGAGTACTTAGAGACAAAGCAGCATCGGTCCTCAAAACCAGAATCTGGACGTCTCGAGTCGTTTTGACTGAAATCAGGGTTTCTGCAGGTTTAAGGAAGCCAAATTTAAGGCTTTATAAGACCCCTTTTAAGGCCGCTATGAACAAATTTAAGACCTTACATTCACGAAATGGGAAAGGGGATGTGACCACCTTACAAATAGTTCTGACTAAACCTTTATTGGAACTGAAAGTGCAGAAAAAATAAACATCGAGATAATTGATCTGCATTATATCTTATGGAAGCGAATTGCATTCACCTGAAAATAATAAAAGAGCTTTTTTTTTTTCTGAATTAACAAGATAACTTTTTACAAAATAGAAATAAGCTCTGTTTTACTGAATAAACGAGATGATAACAGCCTTAAGTGGCCCTCACAGTCCGGTGTGCTGCTGAGTTTCAGCTTTGTGAGAATCCCAGTTTTATACTGGATGCCACTTTGTTTGTGGAGTTCCTCGTCTCAGTTTGTGATCTTCGTAATCCGGAAATCATAGGGGCCCTAGAAATTTAACACCTTTGGACACTGAATTCAAGGATTATTTATCATTTTAATGATATTTAAGGTCTTAATTTTGGGAAAGCAAATTTACGACCTTTTAATGCTTTTTAAGGACCCGCTGGTACCCTGGAAATATCATGAATGTCCTGCTGGACTTGAGCCCTGGAGGCACCAGAAGAGCTAAGTTTAGATGATTTTATGCTTCTAATAATCCAGAGAACTCCTTATAAATAAACTTTTATTGTGAAACCGATGAAAGTTTAATGTTTCTAAAATAACAGCTGATGAAACTCAGGACTGGGGTCGTTTTTAAAACGACAGCAAAACACTTTGGCTGCACTCAAACTAGCCATTAGATCATCAGTCTGGTAAGATATGAACTATTTCTCCAAGCAGAGGCTGTTCAGGAAGCTACCTAAAACAGGTAAGGTGGTAATAATTGATCATTTCAGCCTAATCAGTCTTCTGTGAGGTTTCTGAAGAGTTCCTTCAGGTAAACCCAAACCCGTCTCCGCTCAGTGTGGGGCTCCTCCTAGTGTGTGTGTGTGTGTCTGAGAAGAGTGTGTGAGAGGACAGCTGCTGTGTCTGAGTGGACACTAAGAGTGGGACGCTGTGGACGACCACATTCTGACCGCTGAGACTGATGTCTGGAATCAGTAATCCACCTTCCTGAGCCGGTAGGTCGGGCGTTGACCCAGCTGAGTCGGGTAGACTCGTTCCCGGCGCCAGAGGCGAGTTCTCTTTAGTCACCACTCTGACTTCGGCGGCGCCCTCGTGGATCAGGGCGCTGAGACCTTCCAGTTCAGAGCAGGTACCGATCAAAGTCTGCGCCATGCTGCCAGAGGTCTGAGCGGACACGGCCGACTGCAGCAGGGCCTGGTGGAGCGGGTCTGGGCTGAGCTGGGTCAGCAGGACAGTCTGGGGTTCAGCAGCGGCTCCTGCAGACTGGGACGACCCAACGGGATGTGCAGGTGCCAGCAGGTTGACTTGTTGGATCATAGAGCTAACCACCAAGTCCTGGTTTTCTGGGCTAAGCAGGACCACGTTGGTCTTACTGGTAGTGTCCACACCAGCAGGGACTAATGGGTTCTGCTGGCCCAGAGGGTGGGATACGATGATTTTGAGCTGTGCGTTTCCATAGGGAGCCACAGATCCAGACGGGACGGGGAGTTCTAGCTGAGCGCTGCTCTGCGACGTGGTAACAGGAAGTACGTTAGCCGTGTGCGTCGAGGTGGAGAGCTGCAGCTGCAACATGTTCTGAGTATCTCTGTGCTGCTTCTGGTGGCTGCGCAGCGAGTCCTCCCTGACAAACGAAGCCTCACACAAGTTGCAGCAGAAGGCCCGGGCTGCGTCTAGTTTGGCCCGGTACCGAGAGCTGGCAGGTTTAGGCGTCTCCCCCCCTGGACTCTTCCCTCCCCCTCTGCCGGGCTTCGCCCCGCCGCCCTTCTCTGGTTTATCAGAGTGGCACTTCTTCTTGTGAATGACCAGGTTGCTGAGCCGCTTGGAGGCAAAGCTGCAGAAGTCACATTTAAAGGGGCGCTCCTCCAAGTGGATCCGCTCATGGACTTTGAGCACCCCCTTGCTGGAGCAGGAGTAAGTACACTTGGAACACTGGATGGGCTGAGTGGGCTGGTGCTGCCTGGAGTGCTGCCGCAGAGCCGTCCTGCTGGCACACTTAAACTCACACTGCTGGCACTGGAAGGAGTTCTCTGGGCCGTGTTTGATCTGAACGTGAGACTTGAGGTTCCCCTTCATGGCGCAGCGGTACTCACAGAAGTCACATTTGTAGGGTTTCTCACCAGAGTGAATGCGGACGTGCCTCTTCAGGTCGGAGTTGATCTTAAACTTTGCGTCACACTGCTGGCACTGAAAAGGTGCATCTCCTTAGAAGAGAGACAAAACAAATGAAAGGACTACAACTTGAGATCACCAATCCAGACTACGAAACATCATCTTTAAAGAGCTACCAGTGTGTGAGCGGAGATGCACGGTGAGCTGGCTGGAGTTGCGGCTGGCGTACGGACAGATCTGACATTTGAACGGACGCTCGTCGTAGTGGATCCGCAGGTGCTTCTTCAGACTGCTGCTGTCTGCTGCCGCGTACGGACAGTGTTTGCATTTGTGGGGCTTCTCGCCCGTGTGCGAGCGACTGTGCATGTTGAGCTTGTCACGCCGACTGAAGCGCTTGTGGCAGAGCTCACATTCAAACGGCTTCTCACCTGGTCAAAGGAGAAGAAACAAGTATGACTCTTCAGGTTTAATTCTTAGGGCTGTGGGTCCAGTACGGCCTGTGTGATCGTTTTATCTGGACCCTGAGATCGTATCCAACATGCATTTATAACTGGCCTGCAGCTGTAAAGTGCAAAAACCACTCATTTTAAATCCAATCACTTTCAAAACCTTGAAAGAAAAAAAAACAAACATTGAAATTCAAGCCGTTTCAAGGATTTCCAGCTCCCATAAGAACCCTGTTCATTCAGTTCTGAGAACTCCCACAGTCTGACCTTTTCAGTCTGGGCTTTTATCAGAGCTACAGTCTGTTTACATCTATAATTGTCTGCACTGCTTTTTGAGTTTTAAGGAGGAATATTTGTATTTCTGTATTCTAACAACATTCAAAATTCACAATCAATTTCAGTTACAGCTTCAAGCACTTTTTAAAACCCTGAAAATCAAAATTCAAGCATTTCCAGGGATTTCAAGCTCCCACAAGAACCCTGAAACGTATATATTTGGATTTTCATTGCAGGATTTTTAACGGATTGGATGGATAATGGTAAAATATTTTCATTAGAAATTATAAAAACTGATAAGGGAGGAAGACACGAGAATTTAATTTAATCTTACTGTATTTGAATTAAACAATAAAACACAGGACATTAGGATTGTTTTGTTATCTAAATAACGTACTCTGTGAAAAGGTCCAACCTTCTGTTGAACTATTTTGATATAAAACATCAGAAAATATGAAAAATAGTCAACCAGGTTTTTATCTTTTAGCCTCCAGTGAGACTGAGCATGACACCCTGACCTGCAGTGTGCTGCATCACCGTACCGGTGTGAGTCTTAAGATGCCGCTCCATGTCTTTTTGGCCATATTGCGTCTTGAAGGTGCAACCTGCAGGTGAAGAGAACTCATTTCAACTCAAAATTCTTTATTTGATAAAGTCAACCAATGACAGGCACTTACCTGAAAAACAGCAGGAGTATCTTTTTGAAGTCAGCGCTGGTTTTAGCTTTTTGGAAGGTGTTTTCTGGGCTTTAGTCAAAGTTTTTTTGGCACTTCTCACAACACATGTCTGGTAGGGGTCCTCATCTAGAACAAACTCAGAGCTAGCATCTGGAACAGGAGGAAAAACTTTAAATTCATGACAAAAATAGCCTTTAGATCAGGCTTTTACTGAAATTAGTGACATACAAATGCAGTGTAACCTGTGAAAGTTGTTGTCACGGTGTTGGTGGCTGTGTCAGAGTTAGGAAAGGAGCATCCGTTTTGTTTATGTGCAAGAAAAACCTGAAAGTTGTTGTATTGTTGTTTGCAGAAGCCACAGATGTGGATGTCTGGGCTCACCTCCACCACAACACAATGTCCTGCATCGACTACAGGGCACAACGAATAACACAAAAACACAAATCTAAATATCAGGTTTACGGTGTGTTTTTACCAATAATGTCTCATTAGGAGATGTTTTACTCTACCTTCATCATTGAATGTTGCCATTTTTCGACTTTTGCTGGAGCTCAACTCATTTTTCGGCAGCTACGTTTGAACACAGGGTTATTTTAGGGTGAAACTCAACCGATAAAAGTAAAAAATACTTCCGGACAAACAAAGAAATGTTTTAAAACGCAAACTTTACACCTGCTAAGCGTTTATCGATGAAAACAACAACTCCTCTCCAAGAGACGACTTACGACATACCATTTGCGGCATACGTTTCCACTTTACGTCCCGTGTTGCTTTCAAGACAATCGGAAATTTGAATAACAACGATGACTGAATTGGTTGCAAAAACTTTTAACGAGGAAAACGTTCTGAGATGATAAACTTGTTTTATTGTAGCAGTACTTCAGCTGAGAGTGTGACATAATACTCTTTATAATAATTGACAAATTTCATATAAACATGATAAAACTGACAACCGAACATCTCACTGTTTAAAATTGACCTTAAAATCTTATAGAACTGTATTTTTAACCCTGAAAATAAAATATTAATGAAAAAAAACCCCAGCTAGAATGTATTATTTTCTTTCGTATTTCAGCTCATTCAGCTGTATAAGTTTATATTATTCTATTATCATAATTTAGCTTTTCACCAATAAGATAAAAGTCTCAGAAACTCACAGAGAGGTTACACATAATTTGAATTAATTCAAGAAAATAAACAATGAGGAGTGTTTTGAAATCCTGCTCTTAGGTATAAAAAAATCTGACGCAAATTTCAATACTAAGGAAAGTATTGCTGCCACGGTCAAAATATAATCCTATATTTGTTAATGTGACGTTTATGTTTTTTTTTCACATTATAATATGATTTTTTTTTAAAAGGTGGGATGGACAAAATAAGCATTGTCTTCAGTCCATTTAAGTTTTTATTGAATTCTTTCAAAACTTTTAATTGTACAATGACATCACTGTTAAAATGTAACAAATCAAAATAAATCCATTCATTTAAGGTTCTTCCAATACAGTTTTCACATTCAAGCCAAATTTTTCCTTTATTACAATATAATATTTATATAGTGATGAAGTAAGATCATCACAGATCGTCGGTCTTATTTTGTAGGATCAAACCAAAAGTTATATTTATTTTTGGTTGACTTGATTTGTGTTACCCTGTAGAGCGGGGGTCTGCAACATGTGGCTCTTCAGCCTCTCTAAAGTGACTCATGGTAAATTTAACCAAACATGAACTTGAGAAATGTTTATGTTCAAGGTGACAAGAGGGAAACATTTGTTTTAGAAGGTTTTTGTTAATAGTTTGTTGGCTTTTCCCTATTTTGTTTATGCAACATTAAAAAAACAAAACAAAAACTTTAGAGTTTAACTCTAAAATTCAGGAGAAAATACTGTAAAAGCAAATTTGTGTTTTTACTTTTACATTATTAGATATCAATTTATGATATTCTTTTATAAGAAAAAAAAGACAGGAATAAAACTTATTTAAAAAGTTTGACCACTAAAGCATTTGACTGTTGCATTAAAGTCATAAATAGCAACTTGTTGTTTAAAAAAAAGTTTTTAATGTATTAAAGTGCAACTAAAGGCTTCATTCATTTCCAACTAGGAAACTTTTTAATCTAAGTGGGACAAAACAAACTAGAAAATGTCATTTTCAAGTTATACAATTTATTCCTCACACTTAAATAATTAAAAATAAAAAAAAGTCACATTGAACATAAGCTCTTAATTTGAAGGGTCAAGTTGATTTTTTGGCTTTTTAAAAATTCTATTTATTATGAGAGATGGTAAAATGTCTCTTTCAGTCATAAAGGTGGCAGACCCGTGCCCTAGAGTTACACACCCTCCTACCGAGTCTCTCACTCTCATAACAAATTCCAAATACCTCATCTATAAAGTGAACAAACAGCTGTGTCCATCTTCAATCTAAAACAAAACTAAGAAATTAAGAAACACTGCCAAAAGGGTTAATCAATGAATAAAAGATAAATACAGGTTATAATAAAGGCAACGTGACCAAAACAAACTAAAAATGGCTCAATAGGTGAAAAATATGAAAAGTATATCATGAGGAAGACTGGATTATGAAGAAATGTGAAAAAGAGACATCATTTCTTAGTTGAAAGTTAGAAAATCAGGATGTTTTGCCATTTTTTGGCACACACTAACCAAGCTATATCTAACATTTATAGTATAATTAAAGGCCTGTCATTCTTTGAAGGAATGCACTTTGCCTGCAGCCTTTCTTAACTTTCAGGCCTGAGTTTTAAGAAACAAATAGCTTATATGATCAGAAATTATTTTCATCATTTAAAAATAAAACTTTATGTGCAATCAGACAATATTAGAAGATCATGTGTTCGGTTAGCAGTGATGGGAACGACTCTGAGCTTCATTTACATCGTGTCAAATCAATATGGCAGCCATCTTGAATCAGGTTGACTCCAACAAAACATCACCTGCCTTTAGCAACACGTTCCATCCTGTGTAGAGTCAGACGAGACTGAGGAAGATTTAGTCATTAAAATGTTAAATGTTATTAAATAAAGCTGGTCCGATTGTTCTTTTTGCATCGTTTGAGAAAAGATCTAATATGAAACCTGTTTCAGAACTACGATGGAGAACTTGTGTCATGTGAAGAAAAAAATGGAGGATGTGTCAGGATTAAACTTGAAACGCTGAGAACAAACTTGAAATTCTATTTTCAGAATAAAAAAACCATCAAACGTAGGTCATTTAAAAAATAGCCCCACTGTGGTGCATTTGTTCCAGTTCATTTACTATGGTAACCAAGGGTTACCAAGTGTGGCTACTGGGTAAACCATTGAAATGACGCATTTTGTTTTTGCATTCACAAATAACTTATTTTAATCCTTCACAATAAGGTCTCAAATATACACACTATTCTTTGTTTGACTTTAGAAAAGAGTATTATAGTGTTTTATAAGCGCCAGATGTTCTGAGGTATGTTTGAGACTCTTATTGTGAAGGATTAAAGGAAGTCCTTTGACTTTCTCTGTGGATGCTGTTACAGAAGTAGCCAAAAAACAGAATCTTCTATTAATAAAATAACTTATTTATAGTTTACCCACAAAACCCCACTCATCACCCTATGATCATAAATAAACTGGAACAAATGCAGTTAGCTGCAGGAGCTCAGTGGGGTTTGCTTCATCAGGCTATTCTTTTTGACAGCTGTCTGGAAATATAGTATTTCAACTTTTTTCTTGACATTTTGACTTTAATCTCAACACTACCTCCTCATTTGTTGTGTTTAATGCTCCTTAAAGGAAGCACTCCAGTTGTAAACAGCCCTGATCGACACTGGTTTGATTTGGTCTCTTATCAAAATCCCAGACTTTGTGTTTTGTGATCCACTGGGGTCCCAGCTCCAACACTAGTAGACGGTTTTAAATTCTAACTGGCTGAAAGAAACATAACTAAATGTAAGGCTTCCTTTAGCCTCTGCAAGGATTTAAAATAACAGATTCTTGTGCGCCTTCCAGAGCGAGCGGTAGTCTCAGGGCACGTAGCAGTAAAAACACAACCATTTTCAAGTAAGGACAATTTACTGGGTCTTTGAGGTGAGTGAATGAGAATGCCTCTTTTTATGCCAGAGCGGCTGCGCTGGTGTGAATAAGCCATGAAAGTGACTGACGTGCAGCTCCATTTTCAGTGGCAGCTCCTTAACTGGCTGATTGCAACTGTGAAGCTCAGGAATTTCCTTACGCTGACTTTCCCGCATGGCAAAGGCAAAGCACTGATTCCTTCCCTCCTGAAACAGCAAATCCTCCAGACAGACAGGAGCTGCTCACACACACATGCACGCTAGGCTTTTACACACACACACACACACACACACACACACACACACACACACACACACACACACACACACACACACACACACACACACGGCAGTGTGGCCTTTCATGGCCTGCCTTCATGAACGTGACAAGTTGATTATTGCTGTCTCTGAAGGAGATTTTCTGAGGATATTCCAGACTGTAGAAAATCAGATACTTTAACTGTTTATGTCTTCTTCATTTTTGTGGCGTTTTTAAATGCGATGACACAGAGAAGGCCTGTTAGGAGCTAATTAAATAAATAATGTGATCTGACCAGAGTGTGCTAATCGCATGTACATTAATCCCCCTCACACTTAGGATGTGTCACCACCCCCACCCCACCACCACCATGTGGAGAAGAGGCCACTACTTATCAGGTTTTTTAAAAAACATTTTCTCTCATAAATCTAAACACTCTCCTGCCTCATAACAACCCAGAATGCTGGTCACCAAGATTTTGATTTAACTGGCTATAATAATTACAAACTTATGTAAAATATAACGAAATCTAACATTTATTTATCAGAGAACATCATTTGGTTGATTTTTCTTTTTCATGTTTTTCTTCATAACTAAAGTTTTGTAGAAAAAAACAACAACAAATTCTGTAACTGTAGAAAAATAATAATGTCAAAACAAGTTAGTAAAGTAAATAAAATGAGAAAAAGTTCTAAAAGTTTTAATCAATTTAGATAAAAACAGTAAGTCAAGCTTATTTAGAAGTTTTATCATTAACATATTAATCCACCATCTTCTTTTGACTGCTTATTTGCAAAGTTATGTTTAATTTTAAATGTAAAAAAAAAACTGATTAAAAGTTTTAATAATGTTAAAGACTGCCTTCATTGAATCACACATATTGAAAAAGAATGCTGATAAATAACAGTTAAATGTTCTTTAATGTATTATGTGTAATATGTAATTAAAAATGCACAAAACAAAGTCTCAAAGGGAACATTTTGAGACACAATAAGCTCCGCCCCCTGCTGGAACACCTTCACCATCCTATGGTGATGGGATTCATGGCTCTTTGAAGGGGAGCCGTTCAAAAAACTGGCTCTTTAATGGATTTTTTGCAATATTTTGAAAGAAAAATGTCATGTGGAACTATGTTTGGGGACGCTCTTTGTTGTGACACCTACATGTGCATCGCTAATTATCTTCCCTGATAGAATTGATGGGTTCATGCATAGATATCATATATAAGGCTAGATATCTTACCTGCGCTGATCACCAATGCAACGTAGCAACAATGGCGGCCATCTTAC
This sequence comes from Callopanchax toddi, assembly GCA_006937965.1. Taxonomy (NCBI): domain Eukaryota; kingdom Metazoa; phylum Chordata; class Actinopteri; order Cyprinodontiformes; family Nothobranchiidae; genus Callopanchax; species Callopanchax toddi. Next base: position 489,357 of record SSNR01000287.1, read on the forward strand.
CACAGACAGCTGCCCCCTTCCGTAACATTAATGTCAATGGTGCACATACTATTGAATACCTCTAACTTGCTCAATTTTTAACCAATTTTCAAATGGTTTGCTTTGTTATAAACGTCAGAGACGTGGCTGTGACATATATCGGTTTTCCTGTATCAAGCCCATATTTAACAAGGTTTGTAAGAAAGTAAACGGTTTGTAAATCCGTTAATTTTTCATCGAGTTAAGAGTATTTTTAGTTAAGTTGATCACTCACCTTCCATAGAGAGCAGAACGTCAACTGTCTGCAGTAAGATGGCTGCCTACGCGGTCGACTCCCAGATAAGACATCTAGCCTTTATATATCTATAGGTTCCTGTTGCTGTGCTCACTGATGTCTTAAAGAAGAGACAGTGTTGTTGAATATTGCCTCAAACGTCACAGTTAGTACACAAAAATGAACGTTTTTTTAAAAAGGACTCAGTTCTCCTTGTTCGCAGTGAAGAGCCGTTCAAAAGATTTGACTCGTTCGTGAACGTCACATCGTCACCGCCCTAAAAACAAACCTTCTATATTCTCTGACAATTCATGCAACGCTGTTTTATAAACCTTTACACTGCTGACAGTTTCACGTGACACATTTATTTCAGGAAGTGCCCCAGGATAAACAGGAAGTGCTACAGCTAGCTGCTGCTATTTGTGTTAGCAAATAACCAGGAAGCGCTAAATAAAACGCCATGTAGTGGAAAATATATAAAAACGTGTTTGCATGAACTTCTGTTGTTGTTTAGTCGTCCTGGCTCAGACTAGCCGTTAGCTCATCAATCTACTCAGAACTAATCAGTGTTTTCAAACTGGAGGAGAGATCTTAAATACACTGAGTGTATGAGGATTTAAAAAAATGTTTTCATCAATACTCCTATTGGTTGCCGTTATTCTCTCAATAAATGCATAAATCAGTGTATTTTTTAAGTTAATAAACAATTTGTCAGTATTTTCATTTCAGACTTTCATTTATTGTCACAAAGCAATAAAATCCTTCTCAGCTGTGCTGAAACTCAAAGTCTCACTTGGGCATCCAGCAGTTCCAGTCCTAATTTGAAGATATGCACCTTTTCTATTTGCTGGGACCCCCATATATCCACAGAGTGATGTAATGTCCTTCTTTTCCCCAAAGAGACAAGGGCAACAATAGGGGGGAGCGCCTCTGTCACATTATTTCCCCCCACCGAGGCACGCCAGCTGCTTACAGTTGCTTAATGGCTACGAGCTGTCACAAGGCATCACAGCCCGCTGCCACACAGGAGCGGCAGATGCTTTAATTGCACAATGACTTGTAGGTTGTCAACAGCAATTATAGCAGGCTTCCACCTGAGGGCACCCAAAGAACACCGTCTACTCACAAGGCTCATAATCTGGCTGCTGAATCTGATCACTGAGTCTGGCTTCTGTCAAGACTAGAGGGACTCCAAGTCTCCTTTGAGCGTCGTAGTTAGGCTCTGTGATGGAAAGATCTGGGCAGCACTGTCAGGAAACAGGCCCCGGACCCCAAAATCATATTTAGGTATAAAATATTTAGGAAGTTTGGCCACCTTGGGGCCCAGAGCTCACCGTGCTGCATGCGGCAGGTCGTTGTGTGCAGAGTTTGAGTAATTTTGCTCATTATTAATTCATGCATTTTTTCCCCTCTTTGCATTTCAGGGGAGGCTAATTTCGCGACTGCAGCTTCAAAGATTATTATCATTAAAAGGAGGGAAATAAATGTGCTCAAAGCCAAACCTGCTGCAACAAAGTTACGACGCAGATCCTAAGAAAATTCTGCTCCGACTCCAGGTTTACAGAAAACCTAGAAATCAGAGCCAGTATTGGAACCAAGTACAATATTAAAAGATGTCACTTATTTTATTTTCTCTTGGTCACATGATGAATTATCCACACACATATGAATTCCTCTGGTCAACAGCTGCCGTCTCAGCATCAGATAAAACAGAGCCAAAGTCTGGCAACCGTCAGATCCCTCTGACACTCCCACTTTATCATAAGAAAGGCAAAACACACACACACACACAGAGTTGCACACGTAAGCAAGTGCAGCCGTGCTGCACACAAAAGGCACACATGCTCACACACAAATCAGCGCGCTGCTCTTTGTATGTGCTAACTGATGCAGATGATGGGGCTGCAGATGAGCGCAGGCTAACCAGAGAGGTGGCTCATCAGACCACAGCTAGCCGTCGCCTCAGGAGCAACACGCTCAGTCCAAACACACACGCTGGGATGGAAATTAAAACAAAAAAATGTAACCCGCCTGTTGTATCAGGTTAGTTTTTTGGCTTTAAAACACAAAAACAGAGAAATGTTCACATCTGGAACCATCAAAGCCAGAATGTGAATGTAATCTGGAAGGAAGGGTCTTTGCACATCCTGTATTTTGCTTTAGTGTCAGCAGGGGGTGTCCAAAATCAAGCCAGAGGATGTGCTGTGTTGAAGCAGCTCAACAAGCTCCAGTTTGTAATAGCTGACATTTTGGAACCAGTGGGTCAGCAAAATGGAGAAGCCGCCGAGATGCATTAAAAACCAGTCTGATCACGGGGTGCGTAAATCTAAGTCCTAATTACTGGATCTGTAGAACAGAGCAGGAAACGAGGCCAAATGTTTTGGATCTGGACCGATTCGAGGACTCTGCTGTGATGTCATGCACACTTCCTGTGTGGTGTCACGACGGAGGAGAAAATCTCAGTAGTTAGACGGATAACTATGGGGCTGGCTTCTCCATGCCCTGCACACACACTCTGACACACACACCTACAGCCACACACAGCATCATCATCGCCACAGAGGGAGCAAGGCTCATAATTGGACAGAGGTGTCTGTAGATAATGAAGCCAGACCTCACACCTGCCAAACCTTGGGGATTTCACTTGACTGGCCACTTAAATCTTCCTCACTCTGCGGGTCTGGAGGGCAAGAGAGTGAGTAAGGAACTAATGGAAAAAAAGCTCGCGCTACAGGGAGGATCCCTGTCAGCATGAGTGTAAGGTGGGACCCCCCCCCCCCCCCCCCCCCCCCCCCCCCCCCCCCCCCCCCCCCACCTCACCAAATCAGCCCCCACAGCTCGTTCCATACAGCACCCACCTCACTTCACTTCACTTCGCTTCACCGTAAATCCTCTGGTGTCAAGAATTTCAGACGGAAATGGGGAAATGCTGCACCAGCTATTTTGTTTCAAACTCTCAAAACACTCGCTTCTCCCAAGTTGTCTTTGGTGACAGCGTTGTGTGCGGGAAGCGTATTGTGCCAGCTTTTAGTGGGGTGTCATTCCAGGTGCTGAAAGGGAAATCAGATAGACGCTTCAACGGAAAAATACCTCTGTGTGGAAAGTTTACCTGACAGTCGTCACTGAAGGTGTGACACCGTATCAGTGGTAGCAAAAAGCTACACCAATTAGGGACTGAGTTTACTCCGGCAAAGTCTTAACAATTTATGGGAGCAAAATGGGAGTTTCTTCGTCTTCCTGCGCGGCTCGGCCCGTAGATCAGACAGGAATCAGTGTCAATCTGAATACAAATGAGACACAAGTGATTCTATAGTTTATTCATTTGCGTTCAGGATATTTCGGGGTATCGCTCTTTGTTTGCTTGTCACGAAGCCAGTTTTTTGTGTCTGCTGCTGTCAGAACGCTGCAAATGATGCCATATAGATTACTAATCTGGACCCAAACGGTCCGGGTGCGTCGCTCAGGAACAAACCTTTCACACTCCTCCATCTCATGGAGGTTGTTTTGTGCAAGCCGGAGCCAAAGCGTGCATGAATGTTGTGACTTTGGGGCTGGAACAAGGTTACATCCAGAACCTCTGTCACATTTCTCAGAGTTGAGACTCTCCTGTCAGGGATTTACATGAATATAAATACTCCACGGCAGCAAGTCACAGATAAACATTTAGCTGTCAGTGAAACTGCAGAAAGTGTATACAAACACATTTACAGGAAGACAGATGACGCAGGATAGTAATCTTTGTTATTTTAAACTTACAGTGTGAAGGAGAAAAGCTGCATTTTTTAACCTGTATCTAATTGATTTTCTTATATTAGTTGTATATTTGATCACTTTAGAATTTGAGCTGTTAATGAGCCAAAAAAGGCAGAAAGAAGATGGCTACTCTCCAGAGCAGGGATGTATGTAGTGGATAGTATTTTGTGGGGTTTGGGGGTCTCACTGGAGGACCAGATGATGCTGATTTGGTAAAATATGCAACAGTCTGAAGAGAGAGAACGCCACTGAGGAAACAACAGCTGATGTAGAACTTTGGATTGACAACAACATTTTGAACTATAATGATTTTTGTTGCAATAATCAACTTCACCACTAGATGTCTCTGATTATCTCACTGTGTTTCTTTAGTTTTCCCAGTGCTGTGGACAGATGAGACCAACGAAGAGCTTTTTAATCGCCTGCTGAAAGGCGGGTGATGATGTATTTGCTTGTGTGTGTTTGTGCACAAAATACCTCATAAACCACCGGATCAAAAAAAAAAGAAAAAAGACAAGAATCATTGGATGCATACAGTGGGAAATAAGGATTTGATCCCTGCCAATTTTTCAAGTTTTCTCTCTTACAAAGAGTAAAGAGAGGTCTGTAATTTTCATCTCAACTGTGAGACAGAATCTAAAAATAAAGTTTAGAAAATCACATTATTATTTAAAATAATTATTATGCATTTTATTGCATGAAATACGTATTTGATCCTCTACCACTCAGCAGAATCCTGCCTCTCTCAGACCTGTTAGCTCGTCTTTAGGAAGCCCTCCTATATCCTCCACTCATTACTTGTATTATTTACACCTGTTTGAACTGGTTACCTGTAGGTATAAAGACACCTGTCCACACTCAGACTCCACCCTCTCCACCATGGAGACCAAAGAGCTGTCTGAGGACACCAGGGACTAAACTGTAGATCTACACAAGGCGGAGACGGGCTACAGCTGACTGTCCCTCAGACTGGAGCTCCATGAAGATCTGACCTGGTGGAGAATGAATGATCAGGAGAAAGGTGAGGGGTCAGCCCAGAACTACAGGAGAGGACCTGAAGAGAGCAGGGAACACAGGGTCAAAGGTTACCATAGTAACACACTATGCCATCATGGATTAAAATCCTGCAGTCCTCCTGCAGAAGCCAGGACATGTCCAGGTCCATCTGAAGTTCACCAGACCATCAGAAGAGTGACCTAGCCAGTCTCCAGACCTGAACCCAATAGAAACTCCATGTTGTTCAGAGACAGCCCTGAAACCTGATGGAGGATGGGTCAAATCCCTGCTGCAGTGATGGTGACCTGGTCAAGAACTCCAGGAAACACCTGACCTCTGGGATTAGAAACAAAGGTTTCTGGAACAAATATCAACTTCTATTTTTCTGCAGGAAATAAACTTATTTCATACAATAAAATGCAAATTATTATTTAAAAAAATCATACAATGTGATTTTGGGGAACTTAATTTAGATTATTCTCTCACAGTTAAGGAGTTCCTACCATGAAAGAGTTCTCAGCTCTTTGGAAGTGGAAAAACCTTTAAAATCATCAGGAATCAAATACTGAACTGATTAGAGTTTGAACCCATTTAAAGATGGCTGCCAGAGTCAACCAACTATAGAAATAAACAACATTTGATTCAATTGTGTCATTAAAACAATAAAATTTGGTGTGATATTAATGGAGTCATTCATATGAGTGACGTTTTTGCTTTAATGAGATAATATGCAGTTTTGCTTGTTTTGGGCTCCCTCTGGTGTCCGTTTTAAGTCACTGCCATTAAAAAGTTAGCACATCGTTTCTGCTCAGAACCCCCTAAATCTAACAGTTGAAATGTCTCCTCAGCCTTCATAGTTTTCTACAGGAGCGGTTCATCACTCAGTCAAAGAAATCAGCTGTGTTCAAGCAGGGAGAGATGGAAAAAAAATCAGGAATCATGAGCTAAAAACACTCCAGTGCTAGCAGCTAGCCCCATTTGGTTAGCCTAACCCTTGTGAGACACGTGACTTCCTGGGCACCGGGACGGCAAGAGCAGACTTGCAATGGTGGTATTTTGGATCTAAGCACCAGATGGGGCTAAGTGACTTTTCATTAACCCTGCAAAAGGTCATATTAGCACATTCTGGCTCAAGAAAAAGATTAAAAAAATATGAAATAGATGTCTTTAAGCTTTAAGTGTTAGCAAGTCATCTCATGAACCACTGATTTAAAAAAAGCACTCTTGATGTACGTCTACATCTGATTTACCTCTGGAGTTAATCCAGTTCAGGATGACCTCCACAGCTAATCAACTTTAGCAAATACAAAAATAGCTATCAATAAGCTAATTTAGCAGATTTTGAGCTAACATTTCTCGTGGCAGTAGCTGAGAGTCATTAACACACATTGTGTGTTCTAACAGATGGTGTGAGATGTTAGAGGAAATGCTGATTATCATCTGACCCGGGACACGGCAGTGGCAGTGTTATGGTTTGGGTCTGTTTAGCTACATCTGGACCAGAATGACTCTCCATCATCACTGAATAAATTAACACCAGAAAGAGATAAACATCTCTACCAGGCTGACCTGAGCCGTGACATTCAGGAGACCGTGACCTCTTCAGGTATGGATGGTGTCCATCTATGGTTTATGCTGTAAGTGAGGCGATAACGCCCCTCGTCCTCTGCCGTGATGGTTTATGGATCGTGTGTGTGTGAGCGTGGACAGTTTTGGGAAATCCACAGTAATTGTAGAACCAAGGATCATCGTCATCTCTTCATCTCTTCACCAGCTCTAACCGCCACACAAAAGACACTTTTAGCAGTTAGTCAACATTTGCTAATGTGGATCTTCTTTCCAAATTGCAGTGATAAGCAATACTGAAGCGCGCCCCTGAAATGGAATCACACGGAAACCAAAAGCTTATCAAGATGAAGCTGTGCAATAATACAAGAATTATCCATCACCATCCATCATGTATTTGTTTGCAGGAAACAGATTACATGGATCTTAATTGAAATATTATTTTACCTTCATTTGAATTATTTATGGAGCTCCTGACTGGATTCATACCTCGGAGAAAAACACGGACACATTATGTGACGCAAGAATATGTGTGCATAAGTGTGTGTTTGTGAGCTTTTCTCATATATAATTCAAGGTGTGGAGTCCACTAAGCCATACGAAGGATATCAAAGGACCTGTCTTTGATACAATTTACTCAGATTCCACTGGCCAGAGCCGAGCTGTCCATTGGCCTCCCATTGCTAATGAGATCGGGGGTAAAATGGAGAGTGGTGGGCTGGCTGTCATCCGCTAGGTGATGGTTTTAAGACTAAGCAGTGATACTTCATTAATTAACCTTCACATTCTATGTAGATCTGCTCATCAAGATGCAGTTAATTAAAGAAAGGTCATTCCAAGGGCTGCTGGGAAGCGGCGTTATTACAATGGAGGGATGGCACTGCTTTGAGCGAGATAACACGGGGGAGTGGGGGAGGCGATCACCCAGTCACAGCTCAAATGGCAGACGGCTTGCCACAGCCATTTTCTGAACTTCTGACCATACGGACCACCGCACGGTAGAAAAAAAAAGTATTTTCTAGATGTTTGTGGTTTTTATATTTTACCTTCCTCCGTGTTTTATGGAGAGATCGTGTTGAAAAGCTCTAATGGAGAAAGCCTGAGTAAAATATTCATTGCACTCAATCGACAGCATCTATCTTTTAGCATCTCAGGATAGTTTGTCTACTCTATTTTTGCAGCCCTGTGTCTTTCCTGCCAATTTCTCGGGCAGATTTTTACTTTCTCTGACCTTGCTCAGTGCACAGAAAAAAAAGATTCAATTTTGAGTAAATAAAAGGCCAGAAACTCAGCGGCATATGAAATAGTTATGTGTCATCTGTAAGTGAAATCCACTTGGAGCTGGTAACTTATTCATCCTGATTTCTGTCTATCTTCTTTCTGTCTTGTCTGTCTTTATACACACATGTACAAATATATACAGTATATATAAATACACCAAGAATAGAGCTTGACTCTTCCTTTGGAGAGAGGATTTTGTGTTTTGCAATAAGAGCATCAGTGTGTTAAAGGTCCAGACCTGTCCAACACCAGAGTGTAAAACTAGATCATCATGACAGCGATAAAGCTGTTTGGGTCATAAAAATCTTGAAAATAAAACAATATCATGCAAGATCTACGAAGCCCCTAAAGGGGCGTGGAAGAATTTTTTGAAAGTGGTTTCTCGTGTGCACCAGTTAGTATCTAATGTTAGTATTTAATTGTGCACATGAGATAATAACTGGTGAGCACCAGTTACTATCTAGTGCTCACGAGTTAAGACCATGGTCCCACAGGAGAAGTCCACGGTAGCGCCGCGTCTTTGGCAAGTCTCCTGGTCCCTCAGGAGGACACGTTCCTGAAGCGGAGCGCCGCTGAACGCAGCTTGCAAAATCACGCGATAGTCACATCTTGTTGGAACTGAGAACAGGAAGAATGAAGTGCATCTTTTAGTCTGTATGCGGTCGAACTACTGTCATCTTTTGTGGGATTATCTTTTAATTCTTCAACAACGAATAAGTGAGCTATTTATTGGAATAGTCTATTTCTAAAAGCTCAAATTTCCACAATGAAATGCTCCTCGTCCATGTACAGCTGGTAGTTTATGTTTGCCGTACCAGTAGCGGTTCGGCGTATTGTCGTGATGTCTGCATCATGAAGTACTCCACATGTCGTGACTCAGCTGCGCCTCAGCTCAGAAATAGAACTGTCGTGTATTTTTAGTGCTGTGGTGTGGACCGCTGGCGCATAGCGTAGGTACGGCGTAGCTCCTCGTGGGACAACTCTTAATTGACTACAGTGGTTTCCATTCAAAATCACGGCTCGGGCGCTATGCGACGCTAATGTTTTCTGTGGGACCCAGGCTTTAGTATCCATTTAGCTCTAGTTAGTATCTGCTGCTTACTAGATTCTAAATACAATGTCTTCCACGTCCCCTTAGGGGCTTTGTAAAGATCTCTTGTGATCTGCTAGCACTTGAATGTATTAAGAATGACTCTCAGCAACCAACTCACAAATGTTTTAGCTCATTATCTACAAAAGTTCTGGCCATTTTTGAGTTGGTCAAGATTCCCTGCTGCAGCTTTCTTACGTGGGGTTGACTCAGTTGTAGACAAATATTCAATACATTTTTTCAGATGATCAAATGATTTGTTAGCACTGTGTGCTGCTGGGGATGACACCATGACATTAATGTACGTGTAATAAATGTTTTTCCTAAATTTTGGTTAAAATCCATCCTGTGGATCGTGATTTTTGAAGCTAACAGACCAACAGGGCTGACTCAAAGTTTGAAACAAAGGACTTCCTGGGTTATTTGAACCTTGGAGTTATTGAATGACTCAGATTTGATCTCAATCTCTGGACTGACGGAGGTAGTTGGCTGATGTTAATTAGCTGCAGTGGCCATCTTGAACTGGGTTGACTCCAACACTTTAATGGTTGTAGATGTACATGTAGAGATTTTTTTCTTAAAATTTCATTAAAATCCATTCAGTGATTCAGGAGATTTTTGGCTCCCTGACCACGTTGACTCAAATGGCAAATGATGACTTATAGGCAGAGTTTCAAACTAAGATCTCACTCGATCATGTAACGCTCTGAGTGTGGTGTGACTGATTCTCAGCTACTAACACATCAGAGGTTAGTAATACGATGTCCATGTCATGCTTTCGTCAGTAACAGGGCTGATGTTTTATGCAGGCCTGATTACTGACAGGTTAACAAATGGATCTCCACACTGTTCTTTCCAGGTTTGAGTTTTGATAACAGAAGCCGCCTTGCTCTCTCAGCACCGTCTTATTTAGAACCTTGGTGTCAGTTTTTCAAAATGTTTCTCTGCTGCAAAATTGTATCGAGACTCAAGCGCCTCCCCTGTGTCCACTCAGTCCTCCTGTAGTCATCCCAGAATGTCTTCTGGCATCGCTTCCTATGGCAGGTGTAGAAACAAATGAGGGAACGTTACTCCAACCTGTGTGTAGCTGTCTGTGTGTGTGTGTGTGTGTGTGTGTGTCTATATGCACATGCATATCCCTCCCACCCTGTTAGGATACAGTAACTAGTGACCCCGGACTCGGTGCCATTATGGCAGACGGGGCAGGGCTCTCCCCTGGCTGTGGCTGGGCTGGTTGCTAGGTGGGGAGACATTACCGCAGGCCTCTGCAATAATTTATCCTAAGAGCGTGGCGAGCCGTCATGTAGCCCCTGACAGAGAGCTGCAGTACTTTATCAGCCTGCCTGTAAATCAGCCATGTGTGGGTGCAGACGGCAACATTGTTTGATCTCTTTCAGACACTCTAATAATCTGCTCCCCTCTGATTGATACCTTCACACAACAAAGCACATTACACCAGCCAGCACAGCAGTCATCACTGTGTGTAGCTGTGTGTGTGTTAACATCTGTATGAAAGCAGTCCATGTGTGTGTGTGTGTGTGTGTGTGTCTCTGGTGGTCATCAGTATTGCCAGTGGCCAGGAGCGGGATGAATTAGGCTTCTGCTGAAACACAGGGTCGTTTGGAGTCTCTAAACCAATGACAAGATAACGGGTTCACAAAATGATCCCTGAATGAAACGAGAGGGAGGGAGAGGACCGAGACTCTGAGCTCAAAGACAAAAACACAGCAAACGGAGAGCAAACACAGCACTTACTCTTGACCTAAATGGTGGATTTTTGTAGCACACGGAATGGAGTTTAAGACCTTGTCCACATGCAGTTTTTCAAGAAAACATCCTTTTTATTTGTCATTTTGAAAAATATCACCATATACAGTTGATATACGACAGTATCCAGAAATATCTACATCCACATGAAAACACAAAAACAACCACAGTTCTGTAACCCTGTAGAGCAAAGATGAGGAGCAGAGAGAGCACTCTGCACATGACACACATCAACACCAGGTGGCAGTAAATGTACCTGAAGCTGAACTGCACACCAACATTCAACAACAGAAGAAGATAGAATTAAGGGGTATGAAGCGCCAACAAATGTAATACCTAGACATAGGGACGTAAACTGTAAGTTGAAGCTGAAACAAAACAACACCCCCAGTGGCTGGCGGCAGGGGTGTGTCTACATTTTTGTAAGGGCGGGGGGGCGGGGATAAAATCTGTAGAAAGTTGATCCACTAAAAGTTTCATTTAGATGCTCTGCAGTCTTGGATTGCAATGAACAGCAGACCAAAGTTTTAATAACTTATTTATTTAAACACATGGATCTGTTTAGCATTAAAGAACTATGCAGCAGATTCAAAATCAGGGAGAACACAATCAGTAGAAGACAAATCAACATTTTAAAACATCACAGTCTCACTATACACCATCCATAAGCCCCAAAATAAGGACAGTGTGAGGGTTAAGTACTGCCCACTTCCTGAAAATCAGTGGGATATTTTCCTAAAAAATAAAAAAAGACACCTCTGATATTTCAAACCTTGGTAGAAGCTGAACGATTGTATCTTTATCCTGTGTGTCGACTTCTGTTGATTCACATATTCTTACCTCGCTGCTATTTGTTCAAATATTTAATTTCTTTTGTTGTAATTGGTTATTTGAAGCTTAAAAAGATGATGATTGTGTTTGGTTGAAACATTCAGCCCCACATTCTGGGTGTACAGACTCTGATTACAAAAAACAAACATGACTGCTCCTGTAAACAAGTTATTATAGCTTCAGTTTAAAGAGATACTATGCAGTTTTGCTTGATTTGGCTCCCCCTGGTGTCCATTGTAAATCTGCTGTAAAAAGGTTAGCATTGTTTCTGCTCAGAAACACCTAAATCTACCTGTTGAAATGTCTCCTCAGCCTTCACTGCTTTCTTCATCACTCCTTCAAAGAAATCAGCTGTGTTCAAGCAGGGAGAGATGGGAAAAATCAGGAATCATGAGCTAAAAACACTCCGGCGCTAGCATAACAGCTAACCACATTGGGTTAGCCTAACCCTCTTGAGATACGTGGCTTCGTGAGACTTCAGGGCACCGGACCAGAGACTGAAATCTTGCAATCATGGTATTCCAGATCTAAGCACCAGATGGGGCTGAGGGACTTTTCATTAACCTGTAAAGGGTCAGATTAGCACAGACTGGCTCAAGGAAAAGATTTAAAAATATGAAAAAGTTGCAAAGTATGCTTTTAAACAACCAAAGAAGGTGAAGATCTAGTTTTTATATGTCGATGTCAAGAGAATGAACATAGACCATGTAAATTAGAAATAGACACAGAAATGAAAACCACTAGTTGTAGCAGAACAAGTGCCCTCTAGTGGCTGGTTTCAGAACAAGGTTCATATCCCACCCCTCTCCATGTAAACCAATGGACATTTTCTTCATTAAAAACAAAAAATTGATGGCTTTTTCCAGGGGTTGACTTTTTGTTTGTATTCACACAGTTCTTACCTTGCTGCTGTATGTTCAAGATTCATTTTTCTAGCAGTTATTAGTTATTTGATGCTTAAAAACATCATTATAGGGTGTAGGTGGGACTTTCAGCTTCACATACTGACTAAGAATCTGATTCCAAAAATACAACATGCCTGTAAACTGGATCAAAACCGTTCAACTATGTAAGGAGGTAAAATTTTCTGGTCCATCTTCATACATAATAATAATAAACATGAGGAAAAACCAAATCCTTTTCATGGACCAAGAAATTAGAATAATAAACCAAGAACACAAAGGTGCAAGAATGAAAGGAAGTCGTGTCGATTCAAAAACATGAACATAATGGAGTCTTTACTGTTGATATGTGTGAAGTTGATACCACTTGTGCCTAAACATATTTAATCTAAGATGTTATAGTCTGCTAAATGTATTTACTTGTCACACTTTGAACTGCTTGCATGTTTTTTTCAGTTCGATTCTCAGTTAAACACATATTTGTGAGAATGAACATCAAGTCTGGGCTGACAAACACAGAAACAGCAACTACACAGCTGAACGCTCGTATCTTTTCCCTAAAACGCTGATATTTATATTTGTATGCCATTCATGGCCCTCGATCAACTCAAAGTGAATTGCATTCTTTCCAAATTGCCTCCAAACTCCTTGCTTGATATGGCTCATATACAAAGGAGAGCAATGTCCCGTCCAACAATACCCGTACCATTTGTGCCGCTCAGCTTCAGAATGTCATTGGTTTGAGTGTGACAATAAAACAGAACTCTGGCTTTTCTCTGGCTAGCGTTGGAACATGCCTTCCAATTATTCAGCCCCAAATTCAATAGCAATTTTCTGCTCAATGAAATAGTGGTTTCAATCTCTAGAGTAATGTTACTTTAGAGAGATTTTCAAATGGCATGTCTGTGAGTGAATAGATGGACGCGGGAGGATTCATTTTGCTTGAGGAAATGATACTTGTCTGCTGAACCTCGTCATTTATTGATGAAGAGAATTCCTCTTCAGACACTATAGAATCTATAGATGAAATGCATTTTGCTCCAGTCCAAGAAGCCCCCATCAAATGAAATGCTTTTTAATTTCTAGCTTTATAGTCAGAATTTCTAAAGAGGAACTGGATAAAAGACGCCAGCAGGATGCACAACCTTATGGCTATGTTTGGTCAGATGGAGCCCATTTTGCTTCAGTGCAGCATTAAAAGTAGAACTGAACAATAAAAAAAAATGCAATTATAAGTGTGTTTGTGTGTAATGTATCAGTAGCCCATCCAGGGCCCCTTAATGAATGCAATGCAACGTGCGATCACTGAGCCGTGCATATGCCCCGCTCAATGCATCTCTGAAAATAAACAGAGCAATGGAAATGGCTCTCATTAGTGTTGTTTTCAGATTAAGTCCCCCAGACAAGGTTGACAAACCCAGCTCCCTGTGCCTGGCTCCTCAGGGACCGTCGCTTCAATACAGCTAGGGCAAACAACACCAACCGATACCAGCACCATTACCACCTCCTATAGTTACTTATCCTCTCCTCCCTCCCTGAGGAGTGCTCCGTCTACACAGACCTGAGGAAAATGCATTAAGATCTTCCAGCGGCATAAAGAAAGAGTCCTGCTTTCATTTATCAGCATCGCTATTGGCTCTAAAAGGGACAAATGTTTGTTCTCCATCTCTGTGCAATTGGAATTGTAGAAATTTGTACTGTGTGTGTGTGTGTGTGTGCATGAGAGGAAAGTGAGATGGAAGCTGTTTTGTGCTGCGGAGACGATCCACTGCAAGGCTGCTTAGCAGGACGGGAACAGGTGCGCCGAGCTTCTGGCTTCCACCATGTGTTCCAGTTGTTTCATCTGCACCTGTTTCCCCGAGTCCTGTACGATAATCAAAACACTTATTAACCATAAAGTGCTCTCGCTCGTGTGCCGCACTGCCTCCGCCTCCGTCAGGAACATCTCATCATCAAAACATTTATTAAGTCAGCAGATTTGGTCACGTCAGACGTCATTTTCAGTGATAAAAATGTTTAATAACTCATTTACTCATTGATTTTCAGGCCTTTTAAATTCATTACATGAACCTTTTTACAGGTTTGAGCTATAGCACATTTTTTATTAGTTAAACAATTATATTATATTATAACGGCGCAGCTCCGGTGAACAGCGCAGCTCCGGTGAACAGCGCAAGGACATGACGCACGATTTGCAAACAACGTGTGTGAATACGTGTTTACGGAAGTAGGTGTCTTTGGGGCCGTGCGTCATGTCCTTGCGCTGTTCACCGGAGCTGCGCCGTTCAGCGGAGGGTTACAGCTGCTCTTTGTCATAAAAGTAGTCCAGAGTTTAAAATAGTACATGTAATTCCTTCATGTTACTTTTTTATTTCCCTTGCAGTCGATATGTTTACTGAGGTCACTAGGCCGAATTATTATCACTATTTAGTGAGTTTTATGGACGTTTGTTCTGGCGATGCTATCTGGTACCATTCACTTACAGTGTTTGAGCTAAGCTAAAGCAAAAAGAGTACTGCCGGATCAGGAAAACGGCTGGGCTGTTTACAGATTTGCCCACTTATCTAACTCTGAGGAATATGGCAATAGACAAAAAATAACTTGGCGGTGGAGTGTCCCTTTAAGAAGTAAAAATAAGTATTTTGTTTAGAAATATAAATATTTACTTATGACTTAGTTTATTTTGATTTAGAGTGATTTTTTTTTTGCTTTTGAATTTCACACTTTTGCTTCTGAAACCTTCTTTCTGATGGTTATTTATTTGGGCATATTTTTTGTGTGACTGGATTTTAACGTTTTGACACAAATCTTATCCCATACCAGGCCATCCAAAAGTCTCCTCACCGTACTGCAGCACTCGCTGCCGCTCCTATACTGGAGTCCTGATCCCACTGCTGGATCAGCTTCAGGAGACGGTCCTGGTGCCTCTGAAAACCAGCTCTGCCATAAATACTGTTGAATCTTTGTGCAGCACATTGTGTTGTCGTGTTCCATATAAATAAAGTGGATCGGACTGTTACGATATAAGACTGTGTGCAATGTGTTAGTGACATAGTTGCAATTAGATTTGTACTTTTCTGATTTTGCTCTTCATTTTTATACCAATCAGGTGCCGACGTGCATGTTGGACCTTCAGGTGCATGCATGTGACTTATTTGATCGTCTCTGTCACTTCCTCCTCCCTAGCTACTTTGCCTACCTGAGCTATGATCTGGCAGGGCACAACACACTGCTGCAGGCTACTGTAAATATCACCTTTCTTGTTATCTCTAGGACCTGCTTTTCCAGTAAACAGGGGGAACATGTAATTCAATATACAGTGTCGAGCCATTTGCTTTCAGAGGACATCTAGGTGACATGACTTAGTGGCCTCAGAATGAACATAAAGATTAATAAGTAATGGCCATATAAAGATGATATTAGCACTCAGATATCGCCTTTTTTTAGATTAATGCGTTTGATCACAGGGAAGCGGTAACACAAAACGAAGAGCAGACAGCAGCAGCTACGACGTCGCGACACACTTTCATAGCGTACATGCTTGACTTAAACTTTTTCCTGAGAGTAATTCTGCAGGCCTTGCATGAAGCTTGTGACGATGCAGAACTGTGAAATGTCTAAGCCGAGAAAGCGGCCTCCCCGTGCTTTTACACGGCGCTCAAAATAACTTGCATGTTAGAATTTATCGACAATAATGATAATATTGAACTGCAGGCCTCACTCTGTAAAATGAAACGGTATTTGGTCGTCCTCTGTAATACTGTTGCTAGTCCCCTCGGCATTTTGTAATTTGTTGTTGTGTTTGTGTTGCCTTTCACACTTTAATATCTGAGTATTGCTTCAATTTAGGCGCCAAGATAAAGTTCTATTTCATTTTGCGGGATTAACTCACCGGGTAGCGCATGTCTCAAGGTATTTGTTGTTTTTTTGTTTTATCTATGAATTATTTAGAGGCTTCAAAAAAAAAAAAAGAAAAAAAGAGAGAGAGAATTGCTCAGAAGACGGCGTCTCTCTCAGCAATCTCAGTCAGATGTTTAATTTGGCCTGCTGGTGCCGAAGAGTACTCACTGCGACTGGGATCAGGTGGTTGGGCCTGTAATTTCCCTGAAGGAGAAGTATGTTGAATGGGAGAATAATGATAAAAGAGGTACTGAACAGTGAAGCAATGGAAATATGAACTCATGATTGCTGCTTGTGCTTGAAGATGCCATGGATCTCAGGGTTTATATGAAATACTGTGCAAACACAGAGGCTGCATTATAAAAACCAAACGATTCCACTTGCAAGTCGCCAGACGGTGCTTTACGGGTAAAACCTGAAGCAGCGCTGTACTCCTGCTTTATTGTGCAATTATTCATAATTTACTCAAAGTTCAGGAGGGCCGTTAATGAAAGAATCCCTGTTTTTCTTTACACTCTGCAGCACTTTTTAAAAATGCTAATGGACTCCAACAAGCACCTGAGCAAGGATAAAAGTGCCCTAATTCCTGCTCAAAAGGTCACTGAGATGAGTTATTGTGGTATAAGCACCTGAAAGCTATTCCCTTGTTAGATTTGACAAAGGGAGGCTGCCATTCCCTCTTAAAAATAGTGTTGGGTAATGAATGATCATTTTTGGAGCGCGGCTGCTAACGGCACTGACTTTTTTCCCTCTGACATAACTTTACTGCCGGCTGATTTACACGCCAAAAAGTTGTCCCCCAAAATATTTAAAACGAGCGTTTTATTCATGATACGCAGCAGACGGCGGTGACACATGCAAGAGCTCTCATTGTGCTTCTTAGGGGAAATGGCTAATTAGTTGGCCATGAAAAATGCAGGCGCTTCTGTTTTATTATCATCCTCGATTTGACTCAACAACACTTCAGGCTTTTGTAACAGATTTGCAGTTATATGTCCAGAATCAGCACAATATGAAATTTCTGCACGCCCACGCTTTGCTTTCACAACGCTGAGTTACTGACACATGCATGCTACTATCAATTATGAAACATTCTGGTCTCTGGATAGGCGTGCATTCTGTTCGGTGTGCACCTCAGCATATGTGCGAGTCCTCCTCGGCAGCCCTTCACGGGTCCCTGGAAGGTGCTGCTGGTGTGGATGTGGGGCTTTAGAGCAGGGATCACAGTGACAGTTTCAGGTAGAGGAGTCTATTAATAGTTTACCTCTCAGCCAAAGCATTTCATCATTTTTGGTGTCTGAGGGCTTCCTGCTTCAAAAAATCGGGGTGAAGTTATGCATCTCAATCCAGCCCTTCATATTTCATGCTGCTGAGGATTATAAATAAAAGGACAGACTTTGACCTGAGCTATTAGTTACCCAAGATCCTGTGGGTGGAGGGTGCTTTGTCTTCTGTCAGCTGCTGGTGTTTTTCCTTCAGAAAGCAACAGGATTACAATCAAAGTCTTTGGCATACATCGTGAGATACGATCCGCTCTGCCTGGAAGTGAAGAGTAGGAAGACGGGACGACAAAACCAAACAAAAGGAAACCAATCATTCACCGTCAGCTAAAAGGGAGCATCAGAACGGGATATGGAGCTGACAGTAGGTCAAACTGCGGGTCAGTCTCAAGTAGCGCTCTGTTGTTTGCAGTTTACTCTCTTGTGTAAGTCTCGTGTTTTGACCACACAAACGTACCCGGAGTCTCCGGAGAAGAGGCGCTCTGACAGGGCGATGAGAAAAACACTAAGTCAGAAAGCTCTCACTCTCTCACCTTCCCCACGGTACGATAGACGGGCCCAACATGCGCCGAAGCACACTGTCAGAGCTGCTTGTTGTTGGGAAGACCTTTGATCTTGAACAAATAGAGAGCTGAGTCTCCGAGCTCCAGCCTGGGGCATGAAGAAATATGGGCATCACGTCGGGTCAGATTCTAGAGGAAGGCAGTAAAATTAAAGCCTTTACTGCCATCTTTATGGCTTCATTCCTGATGGCAATCACATTATCTATGGAAAATGACAGAGCTTTGTTCCCATTATCAGTGAAATCTCCAGCAAGGAGTGTCTGATGTGCGGAAGATGAAAGTGATGTATGTCAGTCTGAATATATCACCGTGGATGTGCACCTTTCATACCGTCTGTTCTCACAAGCTTCCATTTAATTACATTTTGCAAAAATAAAACAATCGCTTAGACACACAGGTAATCAGAAAAAACAAAACGAGAAGTTCTTTTCCCCCAGCTCAGATTGTTTCTATCAAATGTAGACTGACATCCCTCTCTTGAAATTAATGATTTTGTTTTTCTGGGACCTCTCCGTCGCTAACCACCCGAAACCTCACACATTGACTTTTCTCCACAGATTGCAACTCATCCATTTTTTTAATTGTGTTCATTTTTACCTGGGTCCCACTGGACCTGCAGCAGCGGTGGTCGTTGTCATCCGTCTGCTCTGACAGGAAAAGAGAGAGAGAGAGCGAGAGAGAGTGGCACCACGCCACTTTCCACCCCGAGCTGATGTGTCAGGCTTATCACACAGCCGAGCGATCCTGAGGTGACATCCTCCACTGAATCAGTGACATTTCACGGACGGTGCAAATCTATCCATCTTTGTCAAGCATCCGCCTCGATTTTAGCATTCCCCGAGTTAGCATATTGATCAGTAAGGGACGCATGAGTGAGGACTTCTTGTTTTCTGCTCCTTAAAACGAGCATTGTGAGTCCACTGGACTCCTCTGCCACAGCAGTGGACCTTAATTTGGCCTCTTCAGAGTCGCATAAAATATGAAGGACTTCAGTCATCCAGGACCAAGAAGCACACCAACGCCTGCTTTACTGGTTTAGCAGAAACTTCTCTTCCCTTTGAGGAATTCACTACAACACAGAGTTGGTTTTAATGGTTTAAGTTGGCTGTTAATGATAAAATGAAGCACAATCAAAACAGCACAAACGTGTTGATGTATGAAATCCAACAGGGAGATTTTGACCATTCTGGAGTGTGTTTCTGTGAAAATACATGAATATTTAGATAGCTTCCCGATTGGAACTGGTTTGGAACTGATGAGCTAACAGTGGTGATGGGATTTATGGCTCTTTGAAGGGAGCTGTTCAATAAACTGGATCTTTTATGTTTTTTCTTTTTTTTTTGTAATATTTTGAAAGAGAAATATCACGTGGAACTATGTTTGGGGACACTCTTTATTGCGACACCTACGTGTGCGTCCCTAATTAGCTTCCCCGATAGAACTGTTCATGTTGCTATGCTCACTCATGCTGTTTTAAATTAAGAGTCAGTGTTGCTGAATACTGCCTCCCGGCCTCAAACGTCACAGTTCATACAAAAAAAAAAGAATGGTTCTTTACAAGGACTCAGTTCTCCTCGTTCACAGTGAAGAGCCGTTCAAAAGATTCGACTCGTTCATGAACATCACATCGCTAGCTAACAGCTAGTATGAATTTAACTAAGACCAAAGTGTGCTGCTGCCTTTTTAAAACAGCCCTTGTTTCCTAAATGTCTCAGAGGTCCATGTCAGTCTTATCACTTCTTTATATGAATTATTTTGGATATTTACAAACATAAAAATCACCGGTAGCAACGAAATGTAGCAGCATCCAGGTCATCTCGGTGGTTCAAGGTTTATAAAATAATGTCTCAGGATGTTGCTTCTTCCAAAAAAGCTCTTCAATGTGGTCTGTATATGGTAACATTTTGCTGCTGGTGATATTTAGCTTGTACATGACCATAGAATTTCATGCTAAAAAACTACACTGCTAATATAAAATTACTTTTACATGATCTGCTCAAGTGGAGGAGTTTAGGTTTCTCGGGATTTTGCCAGTTATCAAGTCTATTTTTTTCAAAGTGACTTTGGGATGTTTTTCTTTAAATTCACTTGAACTTATAAGTCACTGGTTGTGGTTTTATAGGCTTGTTTAGAAAGTGTTGTAGCGTATTTAGGTTTGTGTTCACTAAACTTATAGAACTAATTAGTCTGTCACACAGCATTTAACAACAACAGCAGAGCAAAGGCATGAAGCCCCGCCCCACTCTGCATCTGATTGGCTAATGCAGGTTACCTCCGTTGGTTGGTACCACACCACTTAAGCCTAATTTATACTTCTGCGTCTACGTCGGGTCGGATGTACGCAACGCCATTATGCGTCGTTGCGTGGGGTCTCCGACGAGGCCGCAAGGACGGACGGAGTAGACCTCGCTTTTCTAAACATCCGTCGAACCAGACGGAGAGCGCACGCCTCTGATTGGTCGGCCCAACAACCCGTGATCATTTCCAGCTTGACGCCGGTGTTATCAACATAGTAGAAGTAAAATCTCGTGGAAGCAGATATGGATCAGCTCAAGAAACATCTGGCAGATGAAATACGAACATTTCTATAATCCACCAGTGTCCCTCACAGGTTGAACTAGAGCTGCAGATTCGCTCATCGTCTGCCTTGTCCTCACTGAATGGACAGTCAACAGACGCGCTGTCTCCTTCACTCCCGTTTAATTATTTTTAACAACATCGTTTGTTCTTTGACATTAATCCGTTACAGCTCAATCAAAATTCGCTCTCTACGTATCCAGGAAATAGTATCAGCAACGTCAATGTACTGCTCCCAGTGCTACGCCCTCTGTTGTTTCGGCGGAGAATTGCTTTGCAACACCCCGCCGCAAACGGAGAAGTCTGAAGGCAAAACTCCTACGTCAATACGTCTGCGTCTCTCACTTGCGTAGCCGACGCAGAAGCATAAACCAGGCTTAAGGCTATATTCACACTGCAGGCTGAAGTGACCCATATCTGGCTTTTTTGCTCATATTTGATTTTTTTTTTATGACCCAGATCACTTTCATATGTTGTCCTAAATTGTATAAGTACCTGGTGTTCTTCAAAGTGACATCAGTCTGAACAGTCTCATCCCATCTAATTCCTACATCAACAACACTTCACAAATCTGCACCGGAGGAGGCAGGAAGAAGCAAAATCACATGTAAACAAGCTTCACTTGGTCACTGTTATGTGTTGGTTCTGATGAACAACAGCTTTAGAACTGATGCACACTTCGTAAATACAACGCACAGCGTGCAGCGTACTGGTGACAACGTCATGCTTTCTGCCCGCAGGTTGCCTTAGAACGGTAGAGCGTTCACACTGGAGTCTGATAGGAAACACATTTAAACGATCACACACAAAAATCAGACCTCAGCAAAAAATTGAAATTTTGAGACCTGTAGTGAACTAAGTCTTGGACTGAATAAAAAAAGGTGAAATAAACACAGGATAAAAGGGACTATATTAAAATACCGACCATTAAAGTCCAGCACGAGTATTTCTTTGAGATCAAAAGGCCAACAAGAGGTTCTGTGTTTAACTTTAATAATTACTTGATGTTTTTATAAGGCCAGCTACATTTTACGTCCCTGGAAAGGTTCAAATAGATAATCTGAGGTCCAAAATGCAGCCCTACAGGCTGAAATATAAGATTAAAAGCAACTCAAAGACACATTCTTCAACACCCCTATTTATGATTCGTGTATAACTAATTCTTACAATTATGAAGCTAAAATTTGTTCCAGTAGAAGCTGAGAGTCAGTTACAACACAGTCAGAGCGAACTGATCACATCAGATCAACAGTACATTTTTTAAACGTGACCAAAACATCTACATGGCATGATTTAAGTTAAATCTCTGGTATGAAAGTGTTCAATTCTTCAAAGGATGAACGGTTTTTAATTATTAGTTGCTTTTAACCTAATCAGACCTTTTTTGGATTTAATTAAAGGATAATAATAATAATAATAATAATAATAATAATAATAATAATAATAAACTGTGTCTGTATTAATAACAAAAGTAATCCAAGCTGCTGCGTTTGGAGCAGTCTGTCATGGAGCTTATGGGAGGACAGAAAACTTCTCCCTCCAGGACATTTTTGAGCAGATACAAGAAGTTTTGTGGATCCCATCACACGTCTTTCATTTGGGGTGTGAACTCATGCCTTCTGGCAAAAGGTAGAGTCTCCAAACACAGAAATGAATTGTTTCAAAATTCTGTTCTTTCAACTTTGATCAAAATTTTTAATAATGTCTCAAAGGTTGAAAAACTGAATAGATGTGTCTTGGTGCCGTTGTAGGGGTTATGCATCACTGTCGGCCATTTTTAAAGTTTTTTTTTCTTTTTGCTCATATATTATACATCATATGGGAACACTGTGTAAATCTGATTGATTTATGGATATTTTCTGAAGGCGATGTTTGGGACAGTGCTGAGATAAATACAAGTTTCTTGAAGGTGACAAAAATCTTTAAAAAAAAACACAAATTTTAAAATTTTGAGTCAGTGAGAGGTTTAGATGTTTTTATTTTTTCAACTAATATTAAAAAAATTGCATTTCCAAAATGAAAAACCAAAACATAATCAATTAAAGGTATACTTTGCAACTTTTTCATATTTTAAAATCTTATCCTTGAGCCATCTGCTAATCTGACCCTTTACAGGGTTAACGAAAAGTCCCTCAGCCCCATCTGCTGCTTGGATCCAGAATACCACGTTTGCAACTTCAGAATCTCCAGTCCAGTGCCCCTGAAGTCTCATAAAGTCACGTATCTCACGAGGGTTAGGCTAACCCAAAGTGGCTAGCTGTTATGCTAGCGCTGGAGTATTTTTAGCTCATGATTCCTGATTTTATTTTATTTTTAATCTCTCCCTGCCTGAACACAGCTGATTTCTTTGAATGAGTGATGAACCGCTCCAGTAGGAAGCAGTGAAGGCTGAGGAGACATTTCAACAGGTAGATTTAGGGGTTTCTGAGCAAAGACAACGGTGCTAACATTTTTACGGCAGTGATTTAAAACGGACACCAGGGGGAGCCAAAACAAGCAAAACTGCATAGTATCCCTTTAAATAACGTATAAATAGAAACAACTGTTGAACCTAGATCAACGGCATGAACACAAAATTTAGACCAAAAAAAGTGAAGGTAGAAGCTTATTACACCTTCACTTCATCCTATACACAGCCTGTTAACTAGGGGTGTGGATACGATACAGTATATATTGCGATATAATGCGATACTATGAGTAAGACCATATATTATGATTTTTAAAACATAAATTAAGAGTAGAGAATCTGTCACAGCATTCTAAAAACTTTAACCTTTTTCACACATCCTGTTTTGTTACTAGATCTAGTTGATCCACTGGAACAAAGAAGGTGAAAACAGCCACCAACTAGCGGTCATACTTTTAATTTTACTACAAAAATTACTGTCATCATTAATGGTTCCATTAAAATAAAAAATATAGAAAATTTGTTTAAGATTTCGATACTGCAAAATATCGCGATATCAATATAATATCGTGACAGAAAATATTGCGATACATTGCAGTATCGATATTTTCTAACACCCCTACTGTTAACATTAGCAGCACCTTCCTTTTGTCCTAAACAATCACTCAGAAGTCACATATGTGTAGATCTGCTCTTGACATTGGTGGGGACCAGGACAAGACACGCCCCCTCCTCCTGGATCAGGTTTTACCAGGCTGTGGCGGTCTCCGGTCCTGATCCAGACCCAGGACAGGTGCTGTCGGCAAGCAGCTCGGTGCAGACTTCTGTCCAGGGGGAGGGGGCGTGTCCTGGAGCGCGGACCACAACGTTCATCTCAGAGCAGAGGGCTCGCGCCGTCGATCCAGGCACGGCTCCTCCACCTGGACTCCAGCACCTCGGTCCGCTGGGATGCACGTATTATTGGTGGAGATGCACGACGTCCATTCAAGACCACAAAGGGCTAATTTTCTTCTTTACCTTTCCAGTGTCAGCTGACATTACGAGGGTTCATGTTCATGTCCATTGACTGTAAACAGTGTGTGATCTCCAACAATTTGGCTTTATTACAAAGGCATAGTACCCAGATCAGTCACTAGTTAGTTCAGGTAAAACCTCATAAATCCATTAATAACCTAATTGTCATCAGCCCTTTACAGAGATATAACCACTGCAGGTTTCCTTCACCAGTCTGATGAGGTAAAACACTTGAACTTTCCTTTAAAAAATCTTTTATTTGGGAACTTAAACATGGCATGTTGTGGCTCACCCAACCAGCCAGCTTAACAATGAATCTTTGTTTCATCCGTTAAGATGCTGTGACGCATTTCGGATAACGCACAAAAGGTGTCTGTGAAACTTCCTAACCACCTGGGTCCCATAGTATGTGAACTCCAACAGCTTCTATTATTTGTAAAGGGGCGTGCACTGTATTAACAAATTAATAATGCAAAGCTTTGGGGAAAACGGTAACCCCTAAAAATGAGGGCGATGATTGTGCTTGTGCCAAAGCAAATCGACAGCGACAGAACCGCACCGGGGATTACAACATCTGCAGCGTGTGGTGTCGAGGTTAACTTGTCCTGTGATTACAAAATGCATTTCCAGGGAGCAGGTGTTACACTTGACACCGCTCCGATCATGTATGTGCAACTGCTGGAAGCACACACCAATCACACAAAGAGTGTAGGGGAGCAGAAAGAAAAGAACGTCTGCCTCCCCAACCGAACCGTACGCTTTGGCCTCTACGGCTGTGAGACCCGTGTGAAAACATGAATGAGCAGCCTGCAAATCGATAAGGACAAGAGGTCTAGTGTCTAGCAAATCCAGTGCAGACTGACACGTTCTCCATGTAATCTCCTGCATTGTGCTACGAGGAGAAAGATTATCCTCCTCTGACTGGCTCGTAAAAGGTTGCTTTGCTGTAGTTCATGTCTGTGTGAA
Organism: Callopanchax toddi; assembly: GCA_006937965.1. NCBI lineage: Eukaryota > Metazoa > Chordata > Actinopteri > Cyprinodontiformes > Nothobranchiidae > Callopanchax > Callopanchax toddi. The sequence continues at coordinate 514,503 of SSNR01000287.1, forward strand.
GGGAGGGAGCATATGCCTCACTGTAAACGACGCCGGCTCCCCCTCCTCCTCTGTCAGAGGCTGGATTATGTCCAACATTATCCGCCCCCCTCGCACGTACTCTGCTCTCCAATAAAGGGCTTCCTCTGCCCTCCTCTCCTTTCAAAAATCATCGGATTTATGACAGTGGATTTCGGGAAAAGTTCTTCACCAGTTTTGATGCTTGCTAAGTACCCCAGCAGGATTAGAGGAGGACTCTTGATCTGTAAACTCCAGCATCGTATTGTGGTCAGGGTTATAAACTGAGAGGGGGGGGGGAGGCAGTAGCACATAATGATAAGGCTTGTTATACACATCAAGTGCCGAAAGCAGAGTGAGAAAGAGCATGTGTGTTTGTTTAGAATCAATAGAAAAAGCTATCACATTTAATTTGCGTCGCGCCGCCTTTTCTGCCCCTCGGTTTTACATCCGCGCCCAGCAGCAGATTGGAGGAGATGGCCGGCTCCACTGTAGCTGCGTTATTACAGCAGCCTGAATGAGATGACTGCTTACATTAACTGTAAATTGAAACTTAACACTGCAGCACAATTTACAAAGGCACAATAAAAGGTGGCGACTATATCGGGACGGTCTTGTAAAAACGCGGTACACATGTTGTAAATCGTAATGAAATACAGAAACGACTTTCATCTGATCTACAAATAAACAGGAGGAAAAGTTGCGCGATACCCGACGTGGGATTTATAGCTTCATGTATGTGTGAACTCTGGGAGTCTAGACGAAGCTAGCAGACAGTCACCTTCACAGCCTCCAGCAGGACGGTGCTGGGCGGCCTGCAGCTGTAAAACCAGAGTCACTGAAGCGGTTTGGACTGTCTGCCTGCAGCCTGCCTGACAGAAGGTCTGACTCTGGGCAGGTGTGAGGCGAGGAAGAGTCAGGTTAGACTCAGTTAATAAAGCCTCAACCAGTTCCTCAGTCTGCCCTTGGAGATCGCTTACATCAAAGCACCAATCAAAAACTGGTGCAGATATAATTTGTCATCAGGGATTTCCTGCAGGAGAATTATAGAGAAGATACAGGCCGATCAATACTATGGATTTTCACTGCAGTGGCTGATTGTCCAATTGCCGTGAAACATGTACCGAGATAAAAGGGCACGCCTGCCATTTTGTAACAGACTGCCGAGTCAGCATAGGGCTTGTCAGATACTTATAGGCTGCTGTGATAGAAAATTATCATGCTGCAGTGTCCGAGTACTATTTAACACATTTCCCCCCCATGATTCATCACAGATTCACTCTCTTTCTCTGCTTTTGAGGGAGCATCGCTCTGCGTCATTGTCAAGCGGGGCTGCGGCCACACACGGATGGCGTTTAAAAGGAGCTGACACACACGGGTGCCAGTGCAATGCAACCGCTCTGCAAGAAGATGTCGTCTAGAATTAAGGAAGAATCTGAAGGAATGTGTTAAATCCCTGAAACTCCCTTTAACACCGACCCCTTAAGTCATTTAATATGACGTCAAAAACCTAACTCCTCTTGACTTACCTCTCAAGAACATTTATTATACAGAAATACATTTGTGAGCACACTGAAGGAGAAATTTAGTTAGCTTGTGAGGACTTGTTGCAGCCACTGGTAGCTTTCATTTTCACTGCTGAGTTTAGCTAGTATCTCACTGGTCTGAGACTGCGGATGACAAGATTTTTGGGAAGGTTCTTAATTTCCTTGCACGAGTTGCAGAGCCTCACTCCTGTGTTGCTGGAATTTTCTAAATATTTTTGAAAAGAGTCTGTCTCAAAATCTTCTCAGTTTAATTTCTTCAAGTTAGAAAGTGTGAGAATTTGAGAGGAGCCAGCCGAGGTGGTTTCAGGATGCCTCCTAGACGCCTGCCTGCCTGGGGAGGTGTTTTGTCCATGTCCTGCTGGCAGGAGGCCCCCGGGCCGACCCAGGAGAAACTGGGGGAAGTAACTCTCCAGGCTGACCTGGAATCCCAGAAGGTTCCCACCTTCCCAGACTCCCATATTTTGTTATTATAAACTTAAAAAAACAATTCACCTACTTTATTCCATTTCTTAACATCCCGGTTCTGATGCTTACCCAGTTAGCATGTGACAATTTTTCAAGTGTCACAAAGTTGTGGAAAAAATAATAATAGATTGAAAGCAAATTAGGACACAATTAAGACTAGCCTGGCCACGATCCACTGAAATGATTCATTCATAGGGGAGGGATCAACAGCTGTCAATCAAACCATTTTCACATGCTATTGGATAGCACTAGGACCAATCAGAGCCATTTAGCAACAACCGGAACCAGCTGGTAGATTAAACTTTTACCGTATCCCGTCGGCAAAGTGGCCAATTTATCGTTTTTTCAAAATAAAAGACTTAAGTGCCTCTATCTGTTCACGTTTTAGAGAAAAGCTCAAATCTAAATCGTCCAAAGTTGATAATGAAGCTGTTTCAAACAAACACGGTTCCCGAGCTGCCGCCATGTTGTTTAATTTCAGAGTCGGAGCTCTGCCGTCATCAGCTAATCCCGCCCACCAAACCGTTAGAGCGCTGTGATTGGCCCGGTCTGAGACTGACTGGACCAATCAGTGGGCTGCTGAAGTTCCAATGGAGCGTGGCTAGACCAAAGTCTGCAGATCGATCTGATGGTCTAGTTCACTAGGCTAAACTTTGTAACAAAATTCTGACAAGAATATTTACACCTGTCACACAAATGATGGGATTTGTATGTTTGACATCAGCATAGCGCCCGTGTTAATTTATTGGGATTAAAATTTGCATATTTTCTTAGAATATTGCGTCCCTATAGTCACTAAGGAGGTTGGTTTTCAGCCAACCAGAGGCTAAGATGACTTTTGTTTAAAAATAAATGAATAGAATTGTTGCAATGATGTGTTAAAAGATTTTAATCTCATCCAACTGAACCAGTGGTGTCAAATCCTGCATGTTTTTCCTGCTGCACAGCTGACACAATGATTCAAGCCTCAAGTATTAACCACATATTGAGTCAAATCAGGTGTGTTGAAACAGAGAAGCATTAAACAGGTGATGCTCTAATTGGCAAGATATTAAAAATAGCCATTGTTCTTATGGAAAACTGGAACCCTTCTCAGTAGATGGTCATGTTTGGGAGTGTTTGTGACCAAACTACAAAAAAACTAGGGTAAAAATGTGCAAAAATTACTTTTTTTGGTCATAATCTTCACGTGACCTGGCCATGTTTAAAACGTAACACAAAATGCTGACCAGTTCACTGTGATTCTGACAGAAATGTGTCTTTTTTCCCCACATTGTGTCTTCAACCAATCACCAACAGCTGTGTCTGTAACGTCAGTGTTTTCCTGTTGACGTGTCTCAGCAGCCATCTTTTTCTTTCCACGTCTCCCATCTAATAACTTCATTAAACTGTTTACTTTTATGTTCTGCTGTTGTGATGTCACATATCTTCTCAGTGGTTTATGGCATTCCTATCATAGCTGCGCTATGTGATTAATTCCTCCACTGCTGCAGGACGCTGTTGGCTGCAGGTAAAGCTGCAACTTTTGATTTTGTTTATTGGCATGAAAAAGGAAATGTGGTAAAAGTTAAGATACAAGAAAAAATAAACAGTTAATTTACCCCAGAGCTCCCAGAGCTTTTGTTTTTGTAAAGATAGACACAAAAACAGCTGAAGTCATCAAATGAAAACAAGTATTTTTGACTGGACAGGCCTCAGAGCTGTGAATAGAGGACAGACATGTCTGTCTTTGTTGTATATGCAAAGCCAGTCTCAATACGCAGGACAGGGACTCGTAGGGCTGGATGCCAGGGAGAGAAAATGAGAAACTGCAGCTCAGTGACAGAAGCAATGACCTTCAGCTCAAACATCTTTTACTGTTTACGGATGTGCTGTTGCTATGATGACACACTTTAAAGCTGCGCTGCCACTTCAGAACATCATAGTTTCATGGATTAGGAGTTGGCAGTATTCCCTACAGGAATGCTGGAAAGGTCAGGGCCAGAGGAGTTTATTCCTACAATATTTAAGTGTTTGTTCTAAACTGTGGCTTCATTAAACATTTGAACCCGAACAGGTAAAATCATCTTTTTTGAGATGTATGAGTCTGTGCAGAAGGCGTTGTTGGTCCAGTAAAGTGGAATGGGGAATTTTAGGGATTAAAAAGAACAACAAGAAGTTCTCCCTGAGAATAAGAGAACAAACGTCTGCAGTTCAAATGGCCTCTAGTTGGGATTAGATCAGAACATCCTTAGAAAGTCACAAACACCTTGTTTCATCCTTTTAAAGTGAACAAATCAGAGTTATTTTTCACCTTATATTTTAGTTTTGTGATCATTTTTTAAATATATTTTATCTAACTTAGTCATTTGTTGTAAAAAGCAGAGAAGAAAATATAAAACATGTATTCCAATTTGTTGCATTTTTTGTGTATGGTAGAAGTATCGGTATCGGTACTCGGTATCGGCGAGTACTCAGATTTAAGTATCGGTATCGGGTCGGTTTTGAAAAAAGTGGTATCGGTACATCCCTACAATACATCCATGGTAACTCCACAGTGTGAGGTAATAGAGGACATTAAAATCATTTTTATATTATTTACACATTTAGACCATACCTAAACCTCACACTGTCTTTGTATAATTGTACTTGGCTAGTTCGGTCACATGACTTTATTATTTTTATTGGTTGTAAAGAAACAAATACAATAAGACATTTCTCTAAAATAGTCAAGTATGAGCGAAATAAAAATGACTTAAAGGGCATCAAATATTATTAAATAAGTACATTAAAAAATAAAGATGTCATACTTTAAATCACAGCTTTATAATACAATGGTAATAATTAGATACTATGTAATACTAAAGATGGTAGTAACAACAAAGTAGTACCCTGAATTTAACTTAACTTTTGTTACATGATGACATGAGGTAAGTTTAAAAATTATAATAATTTTGTCATATTATGTTAATTATGCTAAAGAAATGGACATATTTGTTTTATTTTTTAAAATAAAATAAGAGATGAGCCGAGTTTCTCTAAGCCCCGCCCATCTTTCTTCTCCGCGTGTTCGCGACACCTCAGTGGGTCTTCAGGGTCTCAGATGAAGGGAGTAACTCGTTGATCAACCATCTACAAAGCTTTGCTCGTAGCTTCACCATGACTGTTTGCTAACATTTGTGAGGATGAGCGCTCCCGTGGTTTTTAAAGGCGGGGTGGGCTCAGGTAGACAAAGGTGCTCGTGATTGGCTCTGTCCTCTAGAGGAGTGGTCTTTTCCCCTCATGACGTCAACAGGGGAAAGATTTAGAAACATCCGTTTTAGCATTAGCTCAAAACACATTTCCCTAAAATGAGAATCAGGAAGTGAAAACAGTGAAAATATTTTAACACTTTTGGGTCTCAGACACAGTCTTTGGGACTGATATGACAGAATGTTGCAGAATATGGGACCTTTAAGATATTTCAGTGGAAATTTGGAAGTGCTGATGGGGCCGACCCCAACTTCGGTATTTCAAGAGGCTTTAACCTACTGAGCTTGTCGGTGTTCTGGCTATAAAAACATAAATGTTTATAACAGAATGGGTACAATATTATTCTAAACCAACCATTCTTTTCCACTAATGATTTACAGTGAACATAGAGCTCCACAGCGACATCTGGTGGTGGAGCCAGGCCCCACTGGCTCCAAATGCAGAGACACCACAGGATTCAGGATGAAAAGAGTTTTGTAGGATCTGTTGGATCCTTTTGAAAGTACAGGAGGGTTTGTAAAGTATGGGTATTGTAATTGTTTGTACTTTCTACTTATATTTTTAGATTTTCTGGATTTTTTTACCTCATAAAACTATTTTTATTTTGTCACTTTGCTTGCCTGTGGCCAGTATAAGTCCTCAACACACACACGGAGATCATTTGAACATTATTGTTAAGAATAATGTTGTACTTGACAACCACAACTACTGTACCACGATGAAAGATTTCACTTTACTTTTCAATTGAACAGCAAGAACAAACTAACAGCCTTAAAGAGGAAGTTTGATTTGGAAAACTCCTCAGTTCTCACCACCTCCGTCCTCCAAATCCAACATGGCCGCCCTATGTTTTGATTAATCTAAACTCCGTGAGTTAACCAGGTGGGAAATGGCTCTGCTTGATGTAATTCTCCATATCTCATCTTTTTCTATGGTTTCACATCTCAAGCCAAACGCAGACACATTTGTGCCTGTTTGTAGATCCGAACCAGTCCTAAAATCTGTGCCACGCCACCTGTTTTACAGCAAATTGTTCTGCCAACAGCCTGAATATTTTGCTGTTCATCTCACCATGAATAAAACTGCAATTCCTGGCATGCTGCAGAAAGGCTGAAATAAAGACTCATGTTGTAATTAGCTCAGTAGTCATAATGTCTTCTCCACAGATTGTAGATTTGGTGCCAGTCAACAGCCAACCGCCTGGATTTCACTACGTTTTGTAAATTCTTCCTGGATTAATGCTCAGATCAGGACATAGTCCTGAAAGTGATTCTCATACCTTTAAGTTTATGTCATCTCATAAACAGCCAAAACAAACCGTGTTTATCGCTCTCTTTTGTCTTATCTGCAGCACATTTCTGATGAAGGGCAAAGACAGCAGTGTTTTGGGGAAAAATGTGCAGCAAACTCAATTTATACCACGAGGTAATGAGGACTTGCGTGAGTTGTAATTGTTATTACAGCCAGACACAAATTGAAAAGCATAACCTGTCTGACACCGGCTATCAGTTGTCATTATGGAGGGAAACATGCCCTCATTGCAGGCTGCCGTCTGTTGACACCCAAAGTAATTTAGGAGGTGGTGGAGCAGTTGAAGGTTCTCAAAGGGGAGGACGAACACTTGATCAGAGCATTTTTATGTCTTCTGAGATGATTTGATTTCATATAATGTCTATTTTACAGCCAGATATGCCATTAATTTGCATGATAGCGAGCCAAAATGTGACACTTTTATTTAGACGTCCCCACAATATTTGGAGAACAATTGCGTGGTGTTTTTCTTCCTTCTGTCAGTCGCTCAGAGGCCTGCGTCTCATTATATCATATCTAACAGAGCAGTGAATAGCTGCCTCTCCTCACGTTGCCGTGTCAGGTCAATGTGCCATGTTTAAGTGGTGACGGGCGGAAGGAGTGGGGGTTTATTGTTGACAGCACGTTGATGATTTACCGTCCAACAATGTGAAGTAAAACTGATGAAGAAACAAAGTAATTACCTGATGCTTAGAGGTAAGTACATCTACGTCAGTTATACAGGTTCAGTAAAAAAAACATAAAGCATTTTCTGATCCTTACAGGCCTTAAAATTAGATAATAATAAAATCAACACATTACATTGTTTTTATGCATTCATCAAAGGAAGTATAGCAACGTGATTCAGTGGCTTGTAGAAGAGTTTAGTTCTGTATCAGTCTCTAACATCAGACTGGAGGGATTTGGGATTTTAGCTCGCTCTTCTTTACAACACAGCTTCAGCTCATTAAGGTTTGCAGGCATTTGTTTGGGTTGAAGTCTGGACTTTGACCTGATGGTTGCAACATCCTGGCAGCGTTTGAACTGCCTAGTATAGAATCCCTCAACTCAACTTCATTTATCTGGTGCATTTAAAACCAACGTTTGTTGACCAATAAAGCTGCAGGGAAATGGCAAGAAAGATCAAAAAAGCAGTAAAAACAATTGCAGTCAAATGACAGAAGGTAAAAATGATAAGAAGTTTATCAAATATGCATAATAACAAAGTAGGTTATAAACAGTAGTCTACATGGTAACTTAATAGTGTTCAGAAAACTGTAGACCAGGGGTGAACCAACTTTTCAACACGAGGGCCAAAATCACCAAGTGTCAAGTCCTCGAGGGCCACAAAAGTTAGAATATTTCTTCAAAGAAACAAGCAAAAAATATTTTGTGCAACATTTTAATGAACAGTCTTTGTCAATACGACAGGGATCTCAATGTTTGAATAATAAAAAGCATCAAATTCACTGGATCTGATTGGTCGACTGTTTTTAGGTTTCTACATTTAGTTCCATCCTCAGCAACCAGACCAGGATCTGGGTCTTTCTCCAGTCCTGTTGCTGGATTTAGTCAGGCTTCATGAACAGAGCTCACAAGTCTGCGTTTTGGTAAAAGTCAGTGAGGATCTGTGGTTCTTTTTACCAGGAAATAAAGTCAGAAATCTCAACATCTCTTGAATTGTCAAAAAGAATTAAATATTTTGATTGAATGGAAAATTTTGCATTTAAAAAGATTTTAATGTACTTGGATTTTTTGATTTGTTGGGTCTCATGTTAGTAAAAATTTAAAAACTGTCATAAAGCGTCTCTCTGCATCAAAATCCTGCAGGAAAACTAAATTATATAATTTTTAAAATGCAGCTGAGGGCCACACAAAATCACTCTGAGGGCCGCACTTTGGACACGCCTGCTGTAGACAGTCTAAATCAGAGGTGAGATCTGGTCCTCGAGGGCCACTCTCCTTTCTTTATAAATGTTGAATCGATCAATCAATCAAAACTTTATTTATAAAGCACCTTTCATACAAAGAATAGCAACCCAAGTTGGTTTCCAGGTTAAAATGACCCCACATAAACCACACACACACACACACACACACACACACACACACACACACACACACACACACACACACACACACACACACACAAAAGACTGGCTGAGTACAGATGAACCGGGTAGGAAACGCTACCTCTTCAGAAGCCTGTTAATCACCCACTAAGTCAGATCAGGTGCTGAAGAAACACCTAAAACCTGCAGGACTGTGGACCTCGAGGACCAGGACTGACCTCCTCTGATCTCAGTGAAACCGGCTTTATGCATGCTAACGCTAACACCCATGGCTATTTATTTTATTGGCCACTGCCAGGTTGGACAATAATGTTACGCCTGTGTCTGTTTATCTTTCTTATGAACCAACTGATGGATTAAACAAAACAGAGAAAGCGCAGCATGTACCTCTACAACTGATTAACTTTAGGAGTCAGTCCAATTCAACATGGCTGCTTCAGTCATTCAACATAAATAAACACACACAAAAAAAAAACCCCAATAACTGTCAATTTTACAGATATTGAGCTTAAATTTGGGGTCACTTCAAAGAAATGTCTCAAGGTCGTAGGTAGTTTGAGACTTTGTTTCAAAGTTTGCAACTATGATTTATTTACTCCCTGAGTGAACCTCGTCTGTTGATTAACAAAGTACTTTAGGAAGTACTTGACAAATTTGAATGAAACGTTCACAGTTTGGATGGGACAGCCAACACAGCCAACTGACCTCATAAAACAAACATGACTACAACTCTGTCAGATTTATAGATACTGAAGTAAAAAATGATGTCATGGTAGTTAAGACCAACCACCAGCACACACTCATGAAACGTTGTCGTTAACTCAGAGTCAATCCTGTTTTTCTGTTAGCAAAATATTTCGTAAACCATTAGAAAGATTTAGATGAAACTCACAGAACCTAGTTCAAGATGGCCGCCACTGGCAATAAAGGTGGCTTTATGTCACCAAACACACACTGAGGCCTGTGTGTTCACTTTCTATTGTGTTTGCATGACTAATAATTGTGTTGTTCAGTTAGATGTCACACATTACCATATGCCCTCATGGACTTCTAACTCAAACCAACTTTTGTACAGGATGAGTTGACCTTCTAGTCTACACAAATAACTAATGGAGGAAGTTTGCATAAACAATTATATCAGAATGATTTAAAGTTCCACGTTTGTTCAAAATATAGAAACAGATTATACTGTTATCATCTCAGATCCTTTCTATTTATTTGATATTTATCTGTATCTCATGTATGTTAACTATATTTATAATTCAGTGTCATCAGAAGTGACCTAGCTAGGATTATTTTGAAGTCAGTGAAGGCATGTATGAGTTTTATGTGCTTCAGAACATAAACACGTAGAATCAGATGGAAACTAAAGTCAGTAAATCACCAGAACTCAACACTCAGACGTCAGAGAAAAGAGGACGAGCCAAGTTTCTGTGTTGTGTTAACACGCACTCATGGAAAATTGTGATTTACATGCTTTTAAGGCTGAGAAAAGTGTGTTGTTGAGTATATGCAAAGTTTAGCATCCAGTAAAAACAAAGTGTGTGTGTGTGTGTGTGTGTGTGTGTGTGTGTGTGTGTGTGTGTGTGTGTGTGTGTGTGTAGGGGAGTCTTTGCAACATTAAGCTCTGGTCCAGTATGACTCTGTGATGAAACACTGCTAGATGTATGCCTGGAGAGTCAGCTCTTCTTCATCCTGTTATTTTTAATATCGGCTGTTCTGATTGGCTGCTCTGTTTGGGATCATCTTCCTGTTGCTTAACTTTGAATTCAACCATCTAGTTTGACTCTGGCGTGCAGAGAAGCTCAGTGGCTGCAGAGCCCAAACCATGAGCTGACAGCTGGTATGAGCTGTTTGTATTTCATTAGAAATATTGTAACGATACTAAAAAAATCTTCACCAGTTGTACATCAACAAATGATTAACTTCTGTAATCAGTTCAGTCCAAGATGGATGTCAAAGCTAATCCAACATCATCATGTTTTTTTGTTTTTGTTTTTACAGAAACTCAGCTCAAATGAGATGCTGTAATAGCTCATCGACAAAAAGTGCACCAGGTGTCTTTTTCTGCTTTCATAAAAGAAAAGTGAAACCATAACTTACCACTTCCAAGCGCTACCATGTTATATTATTGGAACCAAGGTTTGTGTGCTGTGGACGCGGGACTGAAGGTCCCTCTACTCCCCTGAACACAATCATGGAGTTTTTAAGCATAAAAAAAAAACAGATTACAGCTAAACAAGGTAGAAAAATGAACATTATGTACTTTAGTTGATAAAATGCCCCTTTTCTTTACATGGAGGGGTGTTTGGTTAAAACTTGTACTAGAACCAGCCACTAGGGGGCGTTTGTTTTCTTTCAGTTCTAAATTCTGGGTTCTCTTCCTGTGTTTTTTTTATGTTGAAGTTCACAACACATACTCTTAATAGATTATTACACTTTTGGCATGGGAACAGGTCAAGCACAACTATGCTAACACGTTAGCATGAAATTGGGTTTTTGAGCATTTCGAACGCTAACGAGAGGGGGAACCTATACAAATTATATATCAAATTGATCGGCTCACACGTGTGATGCTTGGTTGAAATTCCCATAGCGTGTCGATTAACTATCGCAAAGTTATTCACAAAAGACTACGGCAGAAATGACGCAAAAACGGATTAGCCCTTTGATTTTCAGCAACAACTTACTGACAGTTTGAGCCTGAGTTTTCGACACACTTCCACCTAGAAACGTCATTCTTGGTTTAAAATAGTCATGGAACTTTGGACTCTAAAATATTGAGGAACCATTTTGATTTCACTGATGTTGCCGGTAGCACGCCCTCTCAAAGTGTCTTCAGAAACTTTTCTAGTGTGTGATTATGCTGTGTTGATTGAAACCATAAAATGACATTATTTAGAAAAATTGACAAAAAATGATTCTAACTCCATCATTTCCTAACATAAAAAGATTTTATAAGAAAGTAAAATCCATTCTTTCTAACAATGCTGTCTTTTTAACGTGATGCTATGACCAAACCTCTTCTTTAGTCTTATCTGATGAAAGGAGTTTTATCATGTTTACAGAGGCAGCTTTACAACTGAACACATCCTAAGTTGGCAACCCGTCCAAAAAAGCCATAAATGTTTGTTTCTCTAACGATTGTCCCGTCGTGAACTTTGACCTCTATCCTGCTAACTGAGGGATGTATCTCTGAGTGTTGCATCGTCTGACCTCGAGGTGAACCTGTTCTTTCCCACTCTTGGAAAAATGGTCAGCTGTCTTGAATATTTGAGAATAATGTTTCTCATTGATGGAATCCAAATTGTTTGGAAATGACTTTCTAACCCTCTCCTGATTGATGAGTAGCAACAACTGCTTCTGTAAAATCATTCAGTGACAGAAGCTGAAAATTCCTTCAAAGAACTTCAGGCTTAGACCGTCACTGGAGTGGCGCAGAAACGAATGTTTTCATCCATCGCACACAGCCATGTGTTGGCTGAATACTTTAATACAATTATTTCACCTCCTTGTCTCTTGAAAGTAAACACTATTGTTCTACAATTAGTCTCAGTTAAACCTTTTACTGTATTAACAACTCAATTTGTTTCAAAACTTTGAAAAAACACCTAAAATTCCAGCATTTTCACAGATTTCAAGAACCTGTAAGAACCTGTAAGAATGGAGAAGAAGTTCTGTGTTTATTAAACCCTCAGAAGATGCTGTTAAGCTTTCTGAGTTCATATTAAAAGTCATCATTAAAGAAAACAGAAATTCATTGTTCCATCAAAAAAAATAAAAGTAAAGTACATTCAAAAGGTGTCTCATAAAATACATCAAAACTACGATTTAGATGAAATATTTTATGTTGGAATATAAATTATAATGATGAGGTCATCACATTTTTTATCTCTTGGATGCCAAAATAAATCTGAAAAAGTAAATCTGGTGCCACCAGATACTTTTGGAGAACACAGCAGTTTAGAATACATGTAAGATACTGATTCTCCAAAGAAGGTTTGTGTTTTTTGGTGGGATGGACGAGAATTTACTGGTCTTTACTTTCCCAGGTCAACTATTTCATTATAAACTCTCACAGTTTTCAGGGGAGGAGCTCAAAATGCACAAGTCTCTTGAGGCATACGACCACCTGTATCCTACACAGCTGTTTAATGTAAGGTGAGTTGAACATGGGTCTGGTCATACTAGGCCCTGCAGAAGGTCTAATATGTGTTCAAATGCAGTGTTTGGTTGGTTTAAATCAAAGCCTGGTCTGTTTTCTTCAGTGTGAGTATTACAACAGTATTCGTTCTAGGATGGAACAGAAGAACCAAACCGAGACACGTCGGAGGAGATGGTCTCAGTTCTAAATTAACTTTATCATAGTGTGAGCATGATCCAACCCCCATCCAACACGACGATCACATGATGCTGCAAGTTTGAGTCAAATGTCCACCTGTAGCCAGGTTTGCATTGCCTTCTGGGATGCAGGAGGGTCAGTAGCCACTGAGCTAGCTCCTAGCTAAAATGAGTTATTAGAACTGACTCAAAAAAAAACACTAAAGAGTTCAAACGGTTCATAAATAACCCAGAGAGGGGGTTAGAGCATGTCGTGGACTAGCTCAGAATCAGAATAAAGCGCCTTCTTCCTGTATTTACTTCTGGTAGCCCCGCCCCCTGACAATCTGACCAATCAGACTGAACGTTCTCCCCAGGTTTGATGCATTATTTGCAATTTTCCCCATGTGAAAAGAAACCAAACCACCAGAAAAAGCTACAAATGAACAAAGCTATGAACTGATTCAGAGGGACTCAACCGTCAAATGAACACATGAGGGAATGTAGGGGTGATTTTCTTCAATTTTCACATAAAACCATCAATCGCTGTTCTGGGGTGAAGATTTACCCATGTGAACAGCTGTAAATCATAGATTTGAGCCAAACATTTGGGGAAAGTGATCTTTTTGTTGTTGAAACAAAGAGTGATGGTTTTGCTAACGACAGACAAAAAATGTCACCGTCTGGAAGGCCATACGTGGACTTGTGTCCAGATGTTTGGGTGAATAATCCCATCCAGTGTTTATTATTCTCAGATGATTCATACAGCCACTGCAGAGGATGAGATAGAAGACTGTAGTTCAACAGTGATTCTCTGACATGAGCTGAACAGACATGTTGTTTTATAGAAGGTTTCTAGTTCAGATCTTGGCTTGGATAGACTCAAGTGGATGATTATTGTTCTGAGCCAAAATTCATTCATTAACACTTGTTTCATCCTTTTTAAAGGGTGCAGGGGTCTGTATGGGTTCATCACACCACCTTATTTCTTCATATCATGGATTCAACAAGGTCCTGGAAATGTTCCTCAGAGGTTCTGCTCCATGTTCACGACACCATCACACAGTTACATCATCCATGATATGAATCTTCAACCACACCCTAAAGGTTCCTATCAATCCTAAAGATGGAGATCTGGTGACTGGAGGTCACTGGAGTCCAGTGAACTCATCATCAGGCTCTAGAAACCAGTTAGAGATGATCTGATCTTTGAGATTTGGAGCATCATCCTGCTGGAAGTAGCATCAGAAGATGGTCCACTGTGGTCATAAAGGGATGGACATGATACTCAGGTAGGCTGTGGAGGTTAGACCAGGATCAGAAGAAGCTCTAATCCACCAGCAGCCTGGAGCGTTGGTACAAGACAGGATGGATCCAGCTTTCATGTTGACTCCAAACTCTGACCAACTGAATGTTGCAGCTGAAACTGAGACTCATCAGACCAGGAAACGTTTCCCAGTCTCTTATAGTTTTGATGACACCATCTTGTGTGATTAGAGATGCTGTTAGTAGGAACCATTTGAGCTTTATACCCAGTCCACCCATTCCTCTCTGACATCTTCATCCACATAACTGCTCCTCTTTCAGATCATTCTCTGTAAATCCTAGATGGTTGTGGGTTCAAATCTAAGTAGATCAGCAGGTTCTGAAACACTCAGACCTCATCTGATAGCAAAAACTGTCACGTTTAAATCTCCTTACTCCATTCCATGTAAACTTCAGCCAGTCGTCTTCACCACAAGCAACTGAGGAGTCTGTACCTAATGAAGTAGCTGGTGAGGATACATCGCTTCTTCTATGAATTCAAAGATTTTAAAAGTTGAATTTCATGGTGATTTGTCCTCAGCTGGTCCCCCATTATGAGAATATTTGTGATGGTTATTTTGGACCTGAAAGCTCCAGAACATCAAAGCACCAAAACATCTGAGTTTATAAAGTTGCTGATGATCAGTTAAAGCCATACTCAGTAGTCAGGTAAACAAGCTAGGTCTCGCTAGCTAAGAAACACGACTCAGAGCACTCACCCCTCCCGTCGGGTATAATCGGTACGCCAGCCTTCCCGCAGACATGGGACCCCGTTTTGCGACGATAACAATGCAGAGTCTAACTTCAGCCGTAGAAACGTTCCCCCAGCTTTTCCTCTTTTCACTTCCAAATGATTTTAGTGTTCTGCTAGCTGAAAAGGTGTTTTTTGGGGGGACTCTGGTATTTTTATCTTAAAATAAAAGCACTGACCACCGGCTAATTCTGTCCTCCTTTCACTTCCAGGATGTTCAGACGGAAAATGTGTCCGGGCGGATTGTTGGTGAATCCAAGCAGTGAGGAAATGCGGCAGACAGACAGCTGGATTGTCCAATCCTATCGTTCGGTCCGAACGATAGGATTGGCTGAAGTTTTTAGAGAACTGCGGGACAACTACTTTATTGATTTATTTCGAGTTTTTTAAATCTCCACAATATATTTATGGCTATACTATGTTGGAACGTTGTTAAGAGGCTTTAAAAAAAATGTTAAAAGCTACATTGTTTACCTGGCTACTGAGTATGCCTTTAATCAATGCATTTGATTAGAAGACTCTAACTTCTTCTTATTTCTTGTTTTACTCCCATGTCATCAATGTTATTCACTGATATGTTAAATTGTAGACAGTCTTTTGACCTTTACTTATGAATATGATGCATCCTGTACATCTTAAATCATCGGGTCGAAACCCCCTTTTGTTCAGCTCCTGAGTTGTCATGTATAGGAGGAACAGCACAGACCAATGCTCCCTTTCCTGTTAACTCAGGCTGGCAAACTGGGCAAGTCTGTGCTTGGTGTCTGAAGTGCTGAAGCGAGAACATGGAGCCTCTTTCCCATGAACTGGAGCCAAGTGCCAGCACTTAAGGTGAAGGGCCGAGGCGCTGGAGAAGTAATTTAATCTGAGGCTCTGTCCAATTCCCTGGGCGGCCGAGTTTAAGAAAGGTCACACAGTGAAACAGGCACTGGTGACCCCTTCCCAATTACGGGCGCTACAGCAGAACATATCACAGCGCCGTCCAAAGTGACAGTCATTTAGCAGCAACTCATCTGAGGGGAGGAAGTGGGAGATGGATGATAAGGAAATAAAAAATGATTTGCCAGGACCTGTTAGACACTTCTCTACACAGCCCCCCCCCCCATCTCCTTCTAGCTCCTCCTTGTCCTGTTCACACACACTCATACACTCCCTCTCCGTCTCTTCCCACCCCCTGCCACCCCTGCTGCCCATCTCCCTCCTGCTCCACAGACACGTGACGACTCCGCATGATTATTGGCGCAATCACTCATGTAACAGCCTGCCCAGCTTTCCGTGGGGGCTCCAGTATTTGTCACTGTCACTTCCCCAAGTGCTCTGCCATTGTCTTGGAAATTGTATGTGTAAGGCAAGAGATGCCTGTGACCCACTTCGACAAGGGAGCCAGCGATGTGAGGGCGCTCATCACACAAAAAAACAGCAGTTTGATGTGTCCTATTATGTGTCCCAGCAAGAGCCATAAATAATTGTGACAAGTTTTTTGTTGCGCGTGAAAGTCCTTGACTCTGCCTCCTGTTCCAGCACCTCCTCTCTCGTACGGAGACGCTGCCAAGCACCCCCGATGATAGATGGCACGGTGCAGCAAATGACAACGGGATAGATTTTTAGTTTGTGCTTTGGAAGAGATCAGTAATGGTGCTTTGCTGTACAAAGCAATAAAAGAGAAGGACAAGAGACAGAGGGGGGAGAATGAGGGAAAAAAAGAAGAAAAAAAAGGAGGCCATCGATACTGGAGGGAGAAGAATGATAGTCGGTGACGCATATAGCTTCTGAGCAATTTTAGCCCCTAAACGTGTAAAATCAGGAAAAACAAACTCAACAACTGCATTGTTTTAGCTTGGACAAACAGAAGCTTTACGCACTTACTCAATTATTCATTCCCTTGTTTTAAATTTTTGCTTTTTATTACTTGCCAAGCTCTGATTTCATACAGCTTAGAAGCGAAACATTTTTGTGAAAAATTGACACGGACATTAGATAAAGTACCACCTGCGGGTCCCTAGTGCCAGGCGGGCAGGATACCGGTAGACAGTATGATCAGTCATGGTAATGAGCACCAGGCTGACATACATGCTTTGAATTATTCGATTTTGAGGCCTCGGCACCCGCAAACCAGGCCTCAGCCATTAGTTCAACCACTGTCTCCTTATCTCAGAGTCAAGCTGTGAAGTTTTAACACCGCTATCATTCTTTTCTTCGGTTTTAAATTGCTCCACCTCCACAGCAGTGTACAAAAAAAAAAAAAAAAGCTTACAGGCGTAAAGGAACATTGTTTACAGTCTGACTTTTCTTGCTTCTTAGGGAAATGATTATGATTGTAGCCCGAACTGCTCAAAACAAGAAGTTTATTCTTAAAAAAATGAGCCAAGAACGAAATTAATTGTTGATATTCGCCGTTAAAATAACACCGCAGCATGTTTGTCTTCTTTAGTCGGCCACATTTGCTAATTGTATCCTGCTTCCTCTCCCACAATTATTAATTTATCTTATAAGACTACTTCAGCAGTGATGATCATTCATGTCGCCGCATCCGATAGTTAAGAAGTGAGCTTCCGTAAAAATCCATCATGTACATCAATGCGCATTACCGAGGTAATTAAACAGGAGGTAATACTGCCAGATATCGTAAAATATCAAGGGGTGATCATACGCCCTTTAACACCGCACAGCCTCGGCGTGTGCAGATGATGCAGTAGATGAGGCATCAGCTGCAAAAAATGCAACACACAACAGTTAAGGTAATTTGTCTAATTTAGAGAATCCGTACCTTACCCTGTGAAAAATACCAATTATTTGAAATATACTGATTGCGGCTAGCCGAGAAAGTGGCATTAAAATAATTACTTGTGAGCCCTCTCAGAGTTTGTACATTTAGCACTGTACCACCATTAGGAATAATCTGTCCAATTAAAGGTTGTGTAATTAATTAAGTGCACATTCTGTGAAGAGGAGAGGGGAGAAAATTTATCAACCTGCTGAAATATGACCTATCTTGTCCAAAAGACTAATATGTTTAAACAAAAGATGAAAATTGATGACAACATTATTTGTTACAAAATGCTCACTGTGCAACTATGATGCATCTGCACTTGGATTTGGCTTCGTAGCATTGTCCTCACAAGAACTGTGATGTATTACCCCAGACTGCCTGGCAATAACTTTCAATGAAGGGCGCTTTGCCTGTCTCGTGGAGCAGTCTGTGACTTTTATCCCACTTCATATCTTAGGCACGCCTGGGAACATGAATTCTGTTGAGGTTCCTAAATCCGGTAATGGCACAAGAGGAAGTGAGCGCTGGCGCTGAGTGGACATCCTGATACCACCACCCAAAAGTGTAGTAGAGCAGAAAGCGTCTTGCTGTGTAAAACCTGTCGGCTCATTTCCGCTATAGGGACCGTGTGTGCAAGTGTGTGCATCGGACAAAGTGAGAAAGATGCCAAGTGCACATTCTTCCACCTAGCATTACGGCCTGCTGCCAGCTTCACATATGGCCTGGATCAACACCTCGGGGAGCAGGCGTCATAACCCAACGTTGAACAAAGTACAAGTACAAACAAATGTGTGCTGCTAGTAAAAGTACAAGATGCATACAATGTGGGCATACTGCTGTGACACTTATGTAAGAGCTACTAATGAGCCAAACAGTCAGCAGATAAAGTAACAGACACTTCGAACGTCTTACAGTACAGTATGTACAAAATGATAATCAACTAACAATCCTCTGCAAAAATGGAGCCATTGTACTTTTCTTGCTACACCTCAGGCCTGGTTCACATGGCTGGATATGAGAATTGTTGGATGTTTTTCAAAAATGAAGAGACCCTATGAATAAAAATCACCAGTATAACAGTTATGGTCCTACAGTGTGTGGCCGCATGGCAAAGACAACACACCACACATGAACTAAGTTCACTCACGAACATTCCCAGGTCAGACGGGAAATCTTGTTAAACCTCTTGATACCTTACGTGACTTTGGAGTGAACAAACGTGGCTCGCTGCAATACAATCCAACATGGTGGATTTCCCCGATTTGACATTGGAGTGGTCCTGACGTCCTTCAGGGCGGACCAGAGCTCTCAAACCGTACACGGTAGGACCATCTGATAAGATCATCTTTAGAGCCATTACGGTAATCGGGGCATCCTTAAGATTGTCAGAAGAGGAGAATCAGTATAATTATCTTGTTGCGTAAACCAGGCTTGACCAAGTATTTGACTTTGGTACACAGTTTTCAAGTAACATGATAAATACTTTATTTAGCTTTGGGTTATGATAACCCATTCTCTGTGTGTCATCTGAAGAGTTTTAGCATTTAGAATTTACTAGTGAGGAGGTTTTTCATTGGTGCACAATCACATAAAAATGAGTATTTTAATATCTTTGTTGCCAGGATCCCATTGGGCCCAAACTGCTTTGGAAGCGGGAAAATGCAAGAAAACTCCTCTTCAGCTGGAGTCCCACTAAATTGGTATACACAACATTTTTGTGACACGTTTTGTGTGTCTATCTATACTTCCTTTATCTTTTGCTTACCAAAGGTTGGCTCATGGAGGTAGGAGGAGGAAGCTCAGACATTCCCCTCCCCAGCAACACTCTCTAGCTCCTCCTAGTGGAGTCATATATATTCCCAAACCAGAGAGAATATATAATCCCTCCAGTCAGTTCTGGATCTAGTCTCCTAAAAAACCACCAAAGAAAGTCAACCAGGGGACATCCTAGTAAAACGTTTGAACCACCTCAGCCGACTATTAGATGTGGAGGAGAAGCAGCTTTAATGTAGGATAACCAACACAAACAAGGCCAGATTGTCCTTTGGTTGAGCCTCATCTGCTGGGTTTTAAATGAACTTAGCCTGAAAACGCACCAGGAAGTCACCTCCACATGGGCCAACCACCTGTGGGGAGAAGAGTCAAGGTTAGGGGCATTGAAAGGAGGGTAGCAGGCGAGGGCGGGGGCCAGGGCGTACTGATCCCCAGGGTCATTAATCATGCAGATGTTCTTACTGCAAAGAGTCCTAATTATGTCCAAATTTATTAAAGAATTTATGTTTTTATTTGCAGTTTGGCCACCAAGCTCTCCTAAAATTGTTTAACATTTCTCCAACTTTCTGACTCATGAAAACTAAACTCACATGGTTTCCAAACAAGAAGGCCATGCTCTGCAAGGAAAATGAGAACCCTCACAAATGTTTCAAGACATTATGGAGACTCCATCATGAATGCTGCTTGCAATTCATCACCAACAGTCTCAGCCCAGTGAGATAGGAGCCATTTTGTTCCACCATCTCCTTGGAGTCATATTTAAAGCGGCTCTCTGGATTATTTTTCTCTGTATCAAAGTTTTTTAAATGTTCTAAATGATATTTCAGGTCTAAACTATGATCTATGGGTTGAGTTCCACAACATCTGTCATTCTGATGAAGACCCTCCTTCCTCCTAGAGACCCCTTTCCATTATTTCTTGCCGCCGACATTTTTCAGCCAATGAAATTCAAATGTCTGCATTCTCTCAACACGCATAAACCAAACCTGTACCAGTAGGGGGCGCTGTCGTACAGGACGCTCCGTGTGTTTTTCTGTTTGCGTCTCTGCCTCACGGCTCATTTCTACTAAAAACCTACCCATTTCCCAGCTAAAGATGGATTTATTTTTATTTTAAAACTTTTCACCTCACAGAATGGCAAGGCTTGACAGGATTATGCGTTTATTTTGGTCAGAAAGTTCATCCAGGGCCGAGTCAAGTTCAGCTTCAGAGTCCAGCAGCAGCTCTCTGCTAACAGAGCTAATATCAGAAGCAGCAGGGACAGAGAGGGCTCTTCAGACCCTCGTAGTGTTGTTGGAATAAGATTGTGAACTGTGAGTGATTAAACCCTACACATTAAGCTGTACAGTTCATGCAACGTATATGCGCCGTGTGCACACACGACCGGACGTGCGTGTCGAGATGTTTTGAGGAGGAGCCTTTGGACGCTAGATTCAAAAACTGCTCTCCTGATGAAATCCTCCAGAATGCTGCTTTAACAAAACTATGATGTAGCAGCCAATTTTGCATGTGCTCACTGTTAGATTGTCCTTAAAGAGATACTATGCAGTTTTGCTTGTTTTGGCTCCCCCTAGTGTCCGTTTTAAGTCACTGCCGTAAAAAACGTTAGCACCATTGTTTCTGCTCAGAAACACCTAAATCCAACTGTTGAAATGTCTCCTCAGCCTTCATTGCTTTCTACAGGAGCAATTATTTACTCCTTCAAAGAAATCAGCTGTGTTCAAGCAGGGAGAGATGGAAAAAAAAGCGGAAATTATGAGCTAAAAACACTCCGGCACTAGCATAACAACTAGCCACATTGGGTTAGCCTAACCCTCGCGAGATACGTGACTTTGTGAGACTTCCAGTGCACCGGACCGGAGGATGAGATCTTGCAATTGTGGTATCCCGGATCTAAGCACCAGATGGGGCTAAGTGACTTTTCATTAACCCTGTAAAGGGTCATATTAGCACAGACTGGCTCAAGGAAAAGATTTTAAAAATATGAAAATGTTGCGAAGTATGCTTTAAAAAAAGAAGAAAAAAACAGCAAAGCTGTTTTGATTGCCATTAACCTTTTAGTGCATAAATACCTAATAACAAATAGGGAATCTTAAAAATGTTCTTTCTCTGTATTTTGATATATTGTTCATGTGTCCTCTCCTGCTACCTAGTGTCGAGACAGGGCTCAGTGCATTTGTTAGAATTAGGTGGGCAGAGATTTTGTTTAATAAATGTAGTAAAAAATGATCTGTTTAAAAAGGATCCAGAGGAGCTTAGACGGGGTCTGAATTCAGATGTGTTACAGACGTCTGCTGTGACTCTGGGAATATTTGAAAATTTGCTGCACAAATTTCTCAAACATGTTAAAGGTGGGGTAGGATTGGGGGTGTTTGGGGGTAGGATTTAAAAAGCAATAGCTTCCTCCTACTCCATTTCGAACTGAATAGGACAGTTTTTCATTTTTTTGTGTGCGATTGTTATGATATTTTTATCTTTTAATGTCTATAATAACTGTATATTTTATTTTTGTTAACTTGTTCAAAATAAAGATTCATTCATTTATTCATTCATTCAAAGAGCGCTTCGACCTGTGGCTCTTGCAAGTAAACTGTGAACCTTTGAGATCATTTCGGTAACCCCCTTTGTGAAATTTTGTGAGATACTGAACTTCTGCTGCAGCTGCTGGACAAAAATAAAAATGGCTCATAACCCATTTATTTATTCATTCATCATTTTGTTATTTTATTTTATTGTAACAATTAGGGATGCACCGATACTGGTATCGGTTAAAGTTACCCGATACCAGGAACCGATACCAGTGGCTTCACTGCCTGTGACTTGTGATTTCTGTTGTAGTTTCCTATATTGAACACTAGGGGGAGCTATTGAGCTAAAGAGGAACAGTGTGGGTTGAGAGCTGGAGATGGTGCCAAATAGTTCATTTTATTTGGTTAAAATGTGGAAAACTGCAATGATTTCACTGTGAAATCACAGAAAATGGTTATTTTTCACCTTATATTTTAGTTTTGTGATCATTTTTTAAATATATTTTATTTTTTATCTAACTCAGTTATTTGTTGTTAAAAGCAGAGAAGAAAAAAATAAAACCTGTATTCCAATTTGTTGCATTTTTGTGTGGTAGAAGTATCGGTACTCTGTATTGGCGAGTACTCAGATTTAAGTATCGGATCGGTTTTGAAAAAAGTGGTATCGGTACATCCCTAGTAACAATCCAACATGGTGAAGATTTGTAACTAATTCTGCCGTTTAATGACACTAAATGAGAGGAGGGCGTTTTTAGGCTTTTTGTTGTGTAAGTGATGTCACACAGCTGAGTCTAAGCACTGTCCCGGTGAGCTGGGTGGTGGAAGGAGGTGCACCACGGCGCCCTGGTGAACTGCCATCCAGCTGACAGCTTGGAGCCAGCCGGGGGAGCGAGGACAGGAGGCTGAGAGGAGAAGGAGACATAAATCCTATGTCCTATATAAAAAGAAATACTATCCGTGTCAAGGAAAGGTGGGATGCCCTAAAATGAATGATAACAGACTCATTAAAAATAACGGCCACCTAAATGATAAATAGCACGTCTCCTGAAAAGAGCTCAGGACAATGGCTTTAACAAATTGAAACTGCAGTGCTCAGCCTTAAGGTGTTATTGCCCCTCTTCCTTTCACCAGGAAGAAAAAAAAATGCAATAACAACATGCCCAGTTTCTCATTATGATCATCATGTGCCTTTATTTTTAAAAGCATTCTGATTCTTATTATAATATTAAAATACAAAATATAACATTATAAACCACCTTATTTATTTGACATCAGCTGGCATTTGGAAACAAAGATCCTAACAAACCTGCTGCAGCACAGACACTCAGCGGCTCAAAGGCTGAACCTGGTGCCCGGCTCTAAAGCTAATAAAGGCGTCTGTGACAGATCTCACATTCCGCTTGATGACAGTAAATTAAGCAACACTATTTCCACACGTCCAACGCCGTGCATGTGGATTTTAGACTGTAAAAGCCCCAGCCAGTGTTCGTCGAGCGTAAACATTTACATCAGAGCGACATAAACAGATTCCAGCGCTGTAAATACTGCAGAGAAGAGACAGAGACAGAGCCTGTCAGGGGGACTGATAGAGGAATGGACGACTCCTGAAAGTGGCTGAATTTTGAGCAGATCGACATCCGTTCCCGAGCAGCTGGTGGGTTGTCCCTCTCCCAGTGTCCTCCAGCATTCCACCATCATGAGAACATCATCCCAGCAGAAGATCTGTCAAGGATTCAAAGACCCGCGGTGACAACTGCTACGTGACTCCGCCAGAACCACGGGTTTTATGTTGTTATGAATTGTGAGAACTTTGTTTAGAATTTGTGTAATCAACTTGAGGGTGTAGAGCTGCTAATTGGGTCTGAGTTTAGGTTGTGTGGTCACATGGCACTGACAGCTTTAAGGCTCTAAATGTCAGAATCAGAATAACTTGAATGATTCTGGGAAATAAACAACACACAGTACAAGACCAAGAGTAAATAAACTAGACACAATATATCACAAATACTTATACTATGACAGAATATTAGGGCTAATCAGAAGTAAAACGATAAAGAATGAGGAGCATGTTTTTTTGTGTCCAATTTTGTGACTAAATTTGAATATTAAGATTAAAGTCAGAATGCTGGGAAAAGATCGTTACAATCCTAAAATAAAGTTAGAATGTCTAGAATAAAATCAGAAAGTTCAGAATGATGACAAGATGTTGAAAACAAAACACTATTTTGAGATTAAAGTCAAAAAGTCAACGTTAAAGTAGAAATGTTAAAAATAGAGTTTGAATTCTGATTCAAGATCAAAGTTAAAAAGTTGAGATTAGATTAGAAAAGTGAAGAATCAAAGCAAAGCGTCAAAAATTAAGTCAGAATGTTTAAATATTTAAGTACAAATGTAAGAAAAGCTGAAAAACTATAAGGTAAGATAAAAGTTCAAACATCAAAAAAGTCCAAATGTCAAGAAAAAAAGTGAATGCTATTTTCAAAATAAAGTCAACACAAAATACAGAATGTTTATAATAAAGCTGAAATATTATTTCAAATTTAAAGTTGAAATTTCAACAATAAAATGAAATAATTTAGAATAAAATCAAACTGTTGTGAAAAAACTCTAATTACATTTAGAGTTTAAATTCAAAATGTCCAGATTAAAGGTGAAATATTAAGAATAAAGTCAGTTTTTAAAATTAAATTTTAAAATGTCATGGATAAAAGTCGTAATAATGTTTTGAGAATTAAGTCATACAAAAATGTTGAGAAAATGTTATAATATTTCAAGAGAAAGGTAGAAATAGCAAAGAGTTATTAATACACACATTTTGAGATTAAAAGAGAATCAAAGACAAAGTCAACACTAGCACAAAGTAACAGTAGCTACCCATAATGCCTTGTGTGAATTAACTGAGATGACAGAATGGACTGAAATGATTTGGATTCATTCACCACAGATAGAGTAGTTTGTTAAACTGAGTTTTAGTGGAGAACAATAAAACATTTATTTATATTTCACATGCTTTGGGAGTATTTTGAGGTATGTGTGAGACTCTTATTGTGAAAGGCTGAAGGGAGTTGAGTTGTGCTGTGATAAATGTTGCTTCATGTTTAAAGAGTTTAACGTCCTATGCAAAAACTGATTTCTAAGAAAGTAAAATCGCCTTGTTTTTAGACATTTTGACTTATTTTTGTCTAAAAGGAAAATATATTCTTACAGCCCTACTTGAAATAGGACAAATCTACTTAAATATGGTCAAATTTTCTAGATTTGAGCAAAAAATATGCATATGGGGTAAACAAAATTTGCTTGGCTAGATTTCTTAAAACTAGCGAATGGTTCTAAATGCAGAAAATTGAGCCATTTTAAAGCAAATTTAGCTTACCCCGTTGGCAGATTCTTTTGCTCAAATCTAGAAAATTTGACCACATTTAAGAAGATTTGTCCTATTTCAAGTAGGGCTGTAAGAATAGATTTTCTTTTTAGACAAAAATAAGTCAAAATGTCTAAAAACAAGGCTATTTTACTTTCTTAGAAATCAGTTTTTGCAGTGCATGATCCTTTTGTTACAGCAATAATAATAAAAACTGAGCAAAAACACTTCCTTTATCCTTGAAATAGTATTTTGACTTTATTGAAGAAATAGTATTTAGATTCTTTTAGACTTTAAAGGGATACTATGCAGTTTTGCTTGTTTTGGCTCCCCCTGGTGTCCGTTTTAAGTCACTGTCGTAAAAACGTTAGCATTGTTTCTGCTCAGAAACCCCTAAATCTACCTGTTGAAATGTCTCCTCAGCCTTCACTGCTTTCTACTGGAGCGGTTCATCACTCATTCAAAGAAATCAGCTGTGTTCAAGCAGGGAGAGATGGGAAAAATCAGGAATCGTGAGCTAAAAACACTCCGGCGCTAGAATAACAGCTAGCTACATTGGGTTAGCCTAACCCTCGTGAGATACGTGGCTTTGTGAGACTTCAGGGCACCGGACCAGAGACTCAGAAGTTACAAGCGTGGTATTCTGGATCCAAGCAGCAGATGGGGCTGAGTGTCATATTAGCACAGACTGGCTCAAGGAAAAGATTTAAAAATATGAAAAAGTTGCAAAGTATGCCTTTAATGCTTCTCTATTTTCTGTCCTAACTGGCTGCCACAGTCTAGCCTCTAAACTGGTTAAAATGGTTCTCATCCTTTAATTCCAGTCTGAGCTGCAGTGCCCAGTGCAGCCTGTCTATGGGAGCTAACCTGCTCTCAGGACAGGAAACAAGGCTTTGATTTCACTGACAGCATGTCCCGGTTCTTCAGCAGCTCTGGTAAAAACAAACCACATCCAGCGCTCGTGTTAATGTCAACACAATTCTTGTTTAATTTTTAGCAAATGCTAAAAGACCTTTACACCGCTCTAGAGGCTCAGCTGGACGGCCGTGGTGTGCTTTCATATTGAACACAACAGTCATACCCCGATAGCCAAAAGCAAATCCAGTCCGTCCTTCGGGGGTTTAAGCAGTGTGTTTTCAGACAAGAGGAGCGGACTGAGGGACTTAAACACAAAAGCAAACAGACAAAATCCAGCTGAAGTAGGTCATCACCTCTGAGCCTAAAACAGCTCTCATGTGTAGAAGTTCTTATTTATCTGAGTAATGCCTTCTGATTGCCAGAAAAGCTTCTTGATGTGAAAAATACAGTGAAGTGGCTTCAAACGTAGCTTCCTCCATCTGGGTTTGTCAGATCTCATCCCTGTGACTCCACTTAATCACGGCTCTGTCATTTAGTGTGGTCTTCTAAATCTAGGAATTGGCACTGTTGGGTATTATCTGGATCTCAAACGATGCACTTCGCTGTACGCCTCAGAATGTGCTGGCTTTGCTAACAAACAATGACCTGTAATCTCTGGAGTGATTAAAAAAATAAAACAGTTTAAAGGAGATGTCGGTGTGCTGCGGACCGGAGTCGCGGCGGAGGATGATGATGGCGGTTTCTGGGTGATTTCAGCACTTGTACTGCTTGATTATACATAGCGACGCTGCGATAAGGCTTCATTGAAATTTACAACGAGCAATCTCTACCATATGGACTCACCAAATGGAGATCACAGACTGGCAAAAGCAATCAGCTTTTTAATTAACAGAATTAACAGTGCGATGTTAAACCATAATGACAGCAATAAAAACAGTTGATGTGACAATCAAAGTGCACCAAAAACATTCATAACCATTATTTTCATTAGTTGGAGGGAAAGACGGCGGCGGCGCACGGGGTGACGCTGGAGAAGGATCTCAGACCCCCTTGTAATCACACTTGAATTAGCTGCAGATACGGTAAGTGCTCTGATAGACTATAAAACACGAGGTCACAGAGAACACTCACTTGGGTTTATCTTGGACACTTCATTAGATGTTGGCCCATTCTCCGAGAGAGCGAGCGTTGTCAGAGGCAATAAACATCTCACGTTCTGAAACAGCTCCGAACGTGAGACGAGGCCCGACTCTACAGAGTTGGCCGACGCGCAGAGATTCGTCTTCCAAAACTCCCAGCGCAACTTTGCAAGATCTGATAAGCAGCTGAGAGATTTTGGCGGAGAAAAGCTGTTTATTGACCATAAAACTTCTGCATGTACACATGAAAGCACAAACACGCGCCCACACTCTCGCACAAGTGCACAAACGTGCACGGAGATGAACCATAGCGCCGCGGAAAGGGCCATACCCCTGGCAACAGCACACAAAAGAAAGTCAAATTATTAGAAATAATGAAAAGCCATCAATAAGAATTCAGCAGAGACTCATTTCATTCTGTTTTCGACAGCGCTTTTCAGCCCATTATTTTCTGTAAATGTTAACATCGCCAAGCCTGCCTATTGATTCTATTATTTTTGACCTTGCATTAGTGTCGGCTAATCTCGCATGCTATAAAATTTCATTTCATAGTGAAAAATACTCCGAGGCCCTAAGGGTGAGTTATACACAGGTTGCGGCACCCCTGGGATTCATAAGTGCAGATGCGGGTAAACAAACCGTACATTTAATGTTTCTTAGATGAGTGAGCAGCGCTGGGGGTTTCATTTCCTCCTAAACCTCAACATTTTTCCTTTTTTTCCCCCCTTTCTTTACTGTGAGGTGGCTAAAAGCAGGAGTTAGGGAGAGATTCGTTCAAAGATAAATGCAAGCTTCTTCCAAAATGATACTGTATTACCTTGCCGTGCACAGACCGGAGAAGAATGCTGATCCACAGAAACCAAATGGCTTTTTCCGGCGGTATGTATGAGGCATCAGTGGAGATTGTTGCATTTTTCAAATCCCATTCAGGAATGACCCAAACATGACCTGGATGGGAAAACAATGAAGCAGCACCGACCGTACAAAGACCGTTAGTCAACTGCTACAAATGGCATCATATTTTGGAGCCGCTGATAAGAGCAGTGAGCGCCGCCGTCGGCCGGAGCGATCCCTCATCTTTTTGCCTGCATTTTATCAAGTAAAGAACCAGAGACAGCTTCTTTATATCTAGGAAGACATTTTGAATATTTACAGGCTTGGAGAATGTTTAGAACTGAAAATGAACAAATTATTTTTCAACCTATTTAGTGAAACAGGAGCAAAAACATCAAAGACTGAATGTTCGTATGATCACAAACCCACCACCCCAGCCTGTCTAACGGACTCAGAATGTGGTTTTCACGACTATTATCAAGTTAAACTTCAGAGAATAAATCATAATCAGGTTAATCATTAAAACCTTTTTATACAAAGAACATCATAAAGTCTCTGCTGGTTCAGTAATTTGCATATTTGAATTTTGTTGAATGTTAAAAGCTGTAAGAAGTTGCATTAAAAGTGAAATGTTGCAGAAATATTTGCATTTAATTTAAATCTTTTGATACCTTAATTTAGTTCAAAATCGTTTACATACTGGAAATGACATACAGTATTTCTGGAGACTCATATTTTGCTATTTATTTAAAAAGTTATCTTTCCATTTGGGTAGAACTTCAGGGAACTATTTTGCCCAGGACTAAATGTGTTCACTCTTAACTCCTGGAGGACAAGGAAGCAATAATAACCCATCTAAGTGGAAAGTAAATTACACTTTGGACGCCTTGAAAAGAGCTTTATAAATCTAAAGCATCTTTATTATTATTATAAATTAAAAATAAATTCCCATTTTACTTCAGGTCATTAAGGATCACCCTTAAAGCAACACTTGAAACTATGAAACCCATAAACAGTACTTTGATTTACATTAAACAACATAGGATTTTAACCTTAAAGTACAGGATGAGGAACCACGGTTTATCATCCCAGAAACATGAGTTTTTCATTTTATTAAGTCTGCAAAATGTTTGAAAGGTGATGGTAAAAGACGTCCCACGGTCCCGCCTCGATTTCCCACCAGATCCACAATGCACCAGTCCCCTCATGGTCCTCCTGCTGGTGGTAGGTCCACAGGTGGATGAGCCCATGTATCTGGTTCTTACTGGGCTTAGCCGGACCCCATGGGAGAAAGCCTGGCTACCAGGAGCTCGCTCACGGGCCCCAAGCCCAGGCCTGGCTCCAGGGTGGGACCCTGTAACCCTTCGGGCCGGGTACTCTGATTACCCACTCATGAAAGGTCTTCTGAATTGCTCTTTGTCTCACCCTTATCCTCCTAGAAGGACTAGAGTCAGACTCACCCTGGGACGAGTGCTAGATGGTGCTATGGCCTGTATTTATACAGCACTTTCTAGAGTGTTCTACACTCCCCAAAGTGCTGTACAACACGAACAGTCATTCACCCATGCACACACACATTCACACACTGGTGGTGATAAACTACATTGTACTGACGGAGGTGGGGATGCCATGCACCGGCGCCCTGCCAAGTCCCTCAGACCACCACCAGCAGACAAGGTAGGTCTCCAAGGACACAACGACAATGCTGGGATTGAACCGGCGACCATCCGGTTGCCAGACCGGCCACTCTACTAACTGAGCTACATGCTGCCCGCTCTGACTTGGGACTCAGTTGTCCTGCTGGGGGACTTCAGTGCTCACGTGGGCAATGACAGCGTGACCTGGAGGGGCATGACCGGGAGGAACGGCCGACCCATTTTGAACTTGAGTGGTGTTCTGTTATTGAACTTCTGTGAAAGCCACAGTTTGGCCATAACGAACACCATGTATAACAGAAGGATGCCCATCGGTATACCTGGTACCAGCGCAGCCTAGGTTGCAGGTCGATGGTCATCGACTTTGTAGTCATATCATCTGTCCTGCAGTGGTATGTTTTGGACACTCAGGTGAAGAGAGGAGCGGAGCTGTCTACTGATCACAACCTGGTGGTGAGCTGGATCAGATGGCAGGAGAAGATGATGCACAGACCTGGTAGACCCAAACGTATAGTGAGGGTCTGCTGGGAACGCCTGGCAGAAGAATCTGTCAAGATGGTCTTCAACTCCCATCACTGGCAGAGCTTTGACCACGTCCAGAGAGCAGTGGGGGTCTTTGAGTCTAAATGGGCCTTGTTCCATTCTGTGATTGTTGAGGCGGCTGTGGTTGCAGGGTGGCTGGTGCCAGTAGTGGCGGCAGCACCTGTACCCTCTGGTGGACACCAGAGGTTAGGGGAGCCATAAGACTGAAGGAGGAGGCCTACAGGGCGTGGCTGGTCCGTGGGTCTCCAGAGGCAGTGGACAGGTACCGGAGGGCCAAGTGGAGTGTGGCTGTGGCATTTGCTGAGGCAGAATCTTGTCTGTGAGGGGAGTTCAGTGAGGCTATCAATCAGCTTCAAAGAGGTTCTGGTAAACCATCCAGTGCGTCAGGGGAGGAAGGTAGCATCTGACACACTGTTTACAGTGTGGATGGAGAGCTGCTACGTCAACTGAGGCTATAGTCAGGAAGTAGGAATATGATCATGAATCAGACCTGAAACCTGGGGATGGACTGTCCGATCTCTGGGGCAGAAGTTGCTGAGGTAGTAACACATCCCCTATCATCCACACAGTGGCAGATCCGTCCGGGGTATCTCAAGGCTATGGATGATGTAGGACTGTCTTGGCTGACACCTATCTGCAATGCGTGGTCATCAGGGGCAGTTTCTGTGGAGTGGCAGACCAGGGTGGTGGTCCCCATTTTCAGAGAGTGTGTTCCAACTAAAGAGATCACTCTCCTCGGCCTATAAAAAAACCATGTAAGAAAAAAAAGAAAATGACATATTCTAATATACAAATGAACAAACACATTTATAAAAGGTTCACTTTCATGCAGCGATGCTGATAAACATTGTTTTTAAGGGAAATGTATTTGATTTAATAAAATTAGTAAAAATTTAGTAAAAATAAATCAATTTCAGGACACTAGTCCATTTTACTAATCTAATATCGTTATTCTCAATCCATATGATAAGAGAGCCATGATCATAATTCTGCTACATGTATTATTTTTGTTGTTCTGTATAGGTCCACAGATTGTGTTTATGCTGTATATTTTTAACTTATCAGTTTGGAGCCTTTGACACTGGAGCACTTCAATGCAATTTCAACATTAGAGCTCCGGATGGGGAGCTGCAGAAGGAAAGAAAGAGAAGTGATTTTCCGACTGAGACTGTCTGTGTTCTGGGTGTCACTTTGGTTAATAATCTCCTACCGATCCTTCAACTTGGGTGCACGTTCAGGACGCTTCTAACCATGAAAACAGCTGGCTTTGTGCAGCCCAACTGTCAGAGTCTCCTTTGCTGTCGATGATGGAAATATCAAACCAGTGGGCCGTGAGTGGACGTCTCAATCTGAATCTCTTCAGCTCAGCTACACCGCAGCCGTCCTCCCACTGATAATTCATGCAGCATACACTCACATTAGGAACACACTGAACCGTCACTGAACGGGCCACTTTTTCATGCAGTAACTTAAAGGCAACAAAGTCATTCTGTTCAACTTTAAATCATTTCAATCTTTGTCATTCTTAGACTTGACCTTCATTCTGAGATATTGTTCTCGAATGAGCTGCAGTTCAGTCTACACAGAGCTTTGTAGGATTTTTCTTTCAAAGTACAAACGTGAATGTTAAAGGCCTAGCATTCCTTGAGGGAATGCATCTCAACCACAGCCTTTCATACCAGAGCTTTAACCTTAGATCATCTAATTTTGGGAAATGATGGCGTTAGAGTTGTTTTGGTCAAATTTTGAAAATAACATGAGATCTTGTTGAACTTAAGATATTGTATGATCTGTTAGCATTTAGGGTGTTGTATTTTGAATGGCTCTCAGATACTACTACACAATTGTAGCATAAAATCAACATGATTAACTGAGTTATAGCCATTTGTGCGTTAGCTAAGATCAGTTTGTGAACGCCATCTTGAATGAGTTGACTTAAAATGATCTTCATTTGTAGTTGTACGTGTAAGATTAGTTTCCTTCAAAATATGTCTATTGATTCATGAGATGTTTTGCAAAAATTCTAAAAAAGTTGACTCCAAGAGTTAACAACAAAATTTTAGGTGAAAATTTTTGATCAATGTGTATTACTCATAGTATATGATAGGGACAACTATTTACCACCTAAGATTAGATCAATATCTGTAAAACTGTGTTGTTATCGTCGACTAAGACTATAACAAAGTTAAAGCAACAGGACGCTGACTAGCTAAACACGGCTCTTTGATGACTAAAATGAGACAAGACGTCTGTGAGTATTCATCGGTGTTACGAGAAAAGACGAAACGTTAGTGTGTGGAGTTGTGGAACAGTATTTGGGTGATCTCTTTTTGCTGTCAATCATGTAAGATCAATCCCCACTTTCAAACATCTTCTTATTGTGGCGTGTTGAACCCTCTCATTAGTTCCAGGGCGATCACTCTATGGCTGGCACGCTCCTCTCATCAAATGGATATTTATTCAAATAATCCTTTCTGACAGCTTGTGAAAACCCTGCAGATTGATTCCATATTGTGTCCTGATTTAATCAACTCCAGAGTGAGTCATTTGATTTGTTTGTTTCTTTTGTTTTATTAAAAATGCGGCGCAACATTCAACCATTCAAACTGCTGATGAGCTAATGCTAAGCTAAAGTCCTGATAAGTGATTTTATTCATTAAACAGCAACATGTCTTTGTTGTCATTATGGCTGAATGTTAGACCAATACTTATAGTGTTGATTGAATATGTTGGTTATTGTAATTTTGTCCGTTTTGATGTTATTCTTTACTTTTCCTGTTTAGTACCAAAATGGCGTATGGTACTTTTGAATTGATTGATGTGATTCTAATTTTCAACTTATTGACTTAAGTTACTTGCTTGAAGAATTAATACTTTTTTGACTAAAACCTTTTTGAGTTTTCGTCGACTAAACTGGACTAAAACAATCATATAGACATGAATAAAATGGGACTAAAACTAGTCCAAAACACTAAGACTAAAACCAAAGTGGCTGCCTAAAACAACATTCCTGCAAAACTTACAAAAGCCATTTTTGTGTTTGACAAGGCCAGTTGATTGTGGCAGCCATCTTGAATTGAATTCACACCAATATTTAACCAGTTTTATGATGTTTCTGAGGCTTACCTTAAGAAATCTGACTATTGGCAAATGGTTGATCTCCAAGGGAAAATATAATAATAAAGATCTTTATGTTAGTGTAGATCCCCAGTCACCCAGGACATCCCAAGAGCTTCTTCTCCAGTTACTTGAAGAATTTCCCCTCTCATCCAACAGACTTCCTCAGTTCTGATCATGGGTTGGGAATTCAAGGCTAATAAGTCGTTATAGAACGATCCCTCTAATAGAGCCGTTAAAGTCACTTATGACGCTGACCCACCCCTCCATCATGAGAGTCATTTCAGTCATTATCACTTAATGAATTCTTGTTAACGAAGCCAAGATGTGAATGGTTTGGATCACGTCTCATGCTGTGAATGTTGAAACTGCCTGAGGAGAAGAGTCGAGGCAGAACTGTAGGTTTTAGAAGGATTAAATCTTAGGCCACCTCCAGAGTCTCTGTTATGAATGACTCAGCAACCATGGCACCAAACTTTAACTCTGTATCTGTCAAACTGACTGAGTTTAGGCCATGTTTGTGTTTACTACTGTCCGTTAGCTGTGGTGGCCATCTCGACTCAGGTGGACTCCAAAAGTGACGATGTTCATCCAATGATTACAACCTGAGAGCTCCATTAAAATCAGCTTTATGAGATGTTTTGCTAACAGATGCACAGATACAGACAAAAACATTACCACCTGCACTTTGCCCTTTGGTGACAGGCCGTTAAAGGCCTGAGTTCACTGATATGTGGCGGAAATAAAACAAGTTTCCCACCAAGTATGTCGCTCCAGAAACCTGTACTCTGAGAAAGAGCAGCGACATCATCGAGTTAAAACACTATCAGCCCCTTTCAGCTGTTTCTTCACTATCAAGCAGCTATCATTTGTTTAGCCAACATGCGCTCATCCTCCCTATTTATTTTAATCATCGCAGCAAACTAAAACACAAAGAGCTGCTGTGTTCCATGAGAAGCACAGTAAACATACATGTCCAAACACTTCCACGTCATCCATCAAACGAAAACAGATCAGTATCTGCTCAGAGTGCCTGGATTTTAGATTTATTAACTGCTTCATAGGGTGGAAATTAAAACCCAGTGCTGGATTCTTTTTGCTTTTACAGCAGATAGCAGTCAGAAGCTCGGAGGACGGGAGGAATGCCGTGTTTGTTTTTTCTTCTCCGGACCACCAATATGTGTTTTCAATAGATGCAAAGTGGAGATAGAATTAAACAAATCCCTGGGGCTCAGCCAAGTCTGACAAAGCACCAAGGACAGGCAACCTAAAGCCCACACAGTGCTGCACTGCTCCTCTCATGGAGGCTGCAATAAATAAATGAGCAGATGAGTTTGGTTCTGACAAGTGAGGGACATGGCGCTCCCTGTGCATTTTTGATAGTGATCTAATTCATCTGGCAGGCCTGGATGTTGATTAAATCAGAATGTCAGCCACTTGACAAGACAAGACACAAGCCGGCGTGGAGCCTGTTTGAACAGCGTGAGCCGTGCAAGATGGCCAGGGAGATTTGCAGCGCTGCGTGGCCGCTGAACTCCACACACAACCCTGTTATCATCACTTCCCATGACATGTCCAGAGAGACAGACAGATGTACGGAAAGAGGGAGACGTGGAGGAATCCGCCGAGGCCCACCTCTGCTGGAGAGGGTGTGGGGGGGGGGGGGGGGGGG
>SSNR01000287.1:553307-609931 GCA_006937965.1 Callopanchax toddi
GTCAATGATGATATAATCAAAATGTGATCAACATGACCATCTAACACACAGCGTATGTGGATGAATGTACCAAAAGCATTAAAGATGCTCAAAGACGAAAATACCAAGAATCATAACTGATGATTTACTTTAGAGCAGTACTGATCCATGACAGCAGGGGGCAGAGCTGAGCTGTTTAGTATGGAGGCGCAGAAGTTTCGACGAAATACAAAAATCGAAACACGATATCAGTAGTCACTGTCAAGTGGCTTTTGTTCTCGTGTTGTGGATTTTTGTTGTCGTTTTGCAGCTTTTTGTTGTCATGTTGTGGATTTTTGTTGTTGTTTTGTTGTCATGTTGTGGATTTTTGTTGTTGTTTTGTTGTCATGTTGTGACTTTTGTTGTGTTTTTTTGTCGTCTTGTGACTTTTGTTGTTGTTTTGTTGTCAGGTTGTGACTTTTGTTGTTGTTTTGTTGTCATGTTGTGATTTTTTTGTTGTGTTGTGACTTTTGTTGTCAGGTTGTGACTTTTGTTGTTGTTTTGTTGTCATGTTGTGACTTTTGTTGTGATTTTTTTTGTTGTGTTGTGACTTTTGTTGTTGTTTTGTTGTCAGGTTGTGACTTTTGTTGTTGTTTTGTTGTCATGTTGTGACTTTTGTTGTGATTTTTTTGTTGTGTTGTGACTTGTTGTTGTTTTGTTGTCAGGTTGTGACTTTTGTCTTTGTTTTGTTGTCATGTTGTGACTTTTGTTGTGTTTTTTTGTCGTGTTGTGACTTTTGTTGTTGTTTTGTTGTCATATTGTGACTTTTGTTGTGATTTTGTTGTCATGTTGTGACTTTTGTTGTTGTTTTGTTGTCATGTTGTGACTTTTGTTGTGATTTTTTTGTCGTGTTGTGACTTTTGTTGTTGTTTTGTTGTCAGGTTGTGACTTTTGTTGTGATTTTTTTGTCGTGTTGTGACTTTTGTTGTCATGTTGTGACTTTTGTTGTGATTTTGTTGTCATGTTGTGACTTTTGTTGTTGTTTTGTTGTCATGTTGTGACTTTTGTTGTGATTTTTTTGTCGTGTTGTGACTTTTGTTGTTGTTTTGTTGTCAGGTTGTGACTTTTGTTGTTGTTTTGTTGTCATGTTGTGACTTTTGTTGTGATTTTTTTGTTGTGTTGTGACTTTTGTTGTCAGGTTGTGACTTTTGTTGTTGTTTTGTTGTCATGTTGTGACTTTTGTTGTGTTGTGACTTGTTGTTGTTTTGTTGTCAGGTTGTGACTTTTGTTGTTGTTTTGTTGTCATGTTGTGACTTTTGTTGTGATTTTTTGTCATGTTGTGACTTTTGTTGTGTTTTTTTGTCGTGTTGTGACTTTTGTTGTTGTTTTGTTGTCATGTTGTGACTTTTGTTGTGATTTTGTTGTCAGGTTGTGACTTTTGTTGTTGTTTTGTTGTCGTGTTGTGACTTTTGTTGTGTTGTGTCTTGTTGTTGTTGTGTTGTCTTTTTGTGGTCGTGTTGTGACTTTTGTTGTCATGTTGTGACTTTTGTTGTGATTTTTTTGTTGTGTTGTGTCTTTTGTTGTCAGGTTGTGACTTTTGTTGTTGTTTTGTTGTCATGTTGTGACTTTTGTTGTGTTTTTTTGTCGTGTTGTGACTTTTGTTGTTGTTTTGTTGTCATGTTGTGACTTTTGTTGTGATTTTTTGTCATGTTGTGACTTTTGTTGTTGTTTTGTTGTCATATTGTGACTTTTGTTGTGATTTTGTTGTCATGTTGTGACTTTTGTTGTTGTTTTGTTGTCATGTTGTGACTTTTGTTGTGTTTTTTTGTCGTGTTGTGACTTTTGTTGTTGTTTTGTTGTCAGGTTGTGACTTTTGTTGTGATTTTGTTGTCATGTTGTGACTTTTGTTGTTGTTTTGTTGTCATGTTGTGACTTTTGTTGTGATTTTTTTGTCGTGTTGTGACTTTTGTTGTTGTTTTGTTGTCAGGTTGTGACTTTTGTTGTTGTTTTGTTGTCATGTTGTGACTTTTGTTGTGTTTTTTTGTCGTGTTGTGTCTTTTGTTGTTGTTTTGTTGTCATGTTGTGACTTTTGTTGTGATTTTTTTGTTGTGTTGTGACTTTTGTTGTCGTGTTGTGACTTTTGTTGTGATTTTGTTGTCATGTTGTGACTTTTGTTGTGATTTTTTTGTTGGTTGTGACTTTTGTTGTTGTTTTGTTGTCAGGTTGTGACTTTTGTTGTGGTTTTTTTGTCGTGTTGTGACTTTTGTTGTCAGGTTGTGACTTTTGTTGTTGTTTTGTTGTCATGTTGTGACTTTTGTTGTGTTGTGACTTGTTGTTGTTTTGTTGTCAGGTTGTGACTTTTGTTGTGATTTT
The DNA here is from genome assembly GCA_006937965.1 of Callopanchax toddi. Taxonomy (NCBI): domain Eukaryota; kingdom Metazoa; phylum Chordata; class Actinopteri; order Cyprinodontiformes; family Nothobranchiidae; genus Callopanchax; species Callopanchax toddi. The sequence continues at coordinate 555,639 of SSNR01000287.1, forward strand.
TTTGTCGGTTGTGACTTTTGTTGTTGTTTTGTTGTCATGTTGTGACTTTTGTTGTTTTTTTTGTTGTGTTTTGTTTTGTTGTCAGGTTGTGACTTTTGTTGTTATTTTTTTGTCGTGTTGTGACTTTTGTTGTTGTTTTGTTGTCATGTTGTGACTTTTGTTGTTGTTTTGTTGTCATGTTGTGACTTTTGTTGTGTTTTTTTTTTGTTTTGTCTTTTGTTGTTGTTTTGTTGTCAGGTTGTGACTTTTGTTGTTGTTTTGTTGTCATGTTGTGACTTTTGTTGTGTTTTTTGTCGTGTTGTGACTTTTGTTGTTGTTTTGTTGTCATGTTGTGACTTTTGTTGTGTTTTGTTGTCATGTTGTGACTTTTGTTTGTTTTTTTGTCGTGTTGTGACTTTTGTTGTTGTTTTGTTGTCATGTTGTGTCTTTTGTTGTTGTTTTGTTGTCATTTTGTGTCTTTTGTTGTGATTTTTTTGTTGTGTTGTGTCTTTTGTTGTCAGGTTGTGTCTTTTGTTGTTGTTTTTTTGTCATGTTGTGACTTTTGTTGTGATTTTTTTGTCGTGTTGTGACTTTTGTTGTCAGGTTGTGACTTTTGTTGTTGTTTTGTTGTCATGTTGTGACTTTTGTTGTGTTGTGACTTGTTGTTGTTTTGTTGTCAGGTTGTGACTTTTGTTGTTGTTTTGTTGTCATGTTGTGACTTTTGTTGTGTTTTTTTGTCGTGTTGTGACTTTTGTTGTTGTTTTGTTGTCATGTTGTGACTTTTGTTGTGATTTTTTGTCATGTTGTGACTTTTGTTGTTGTTTTTTTGTCGTGTTGTGACTTTTGTTGTTGTTTTGTTGTCATGTTGGGCCCCTGTACTTTAGTGGTGATTGAATATTATCAATAACATAAATAAAAACATTATTTTCTTATTTTTTTTTATCTTTTGGAGCAAAAATCTAAATCGATATTTAAATCTATTACTTCAAAATAATTTAATATTATTTCTTTATTAAAAGCTACATTTACTTTCAAGAAGCAGATTGCAGAAATAAAAGGATTTACACACTCCAACTCATGATTATTAAAATATATAAATTTGATGAAGAAGATGAAATCCATTTCAGCACATATAAAGAATAATGTGTTGATGAGACTCATAATGAGACAAACCAGCATCAAAGCCACCTCACTGGTCACAGCTCCAGACTCTGGTGCCTTCTTTACTCTTATCAGAAATAAAGGCCAGCATAATAATAAAATATGGCAACTCTGTGTGCAAATCAATTTGATACGTACAGAGACTGAAAAGTGCACATCACACATTTTGAGGTGGGCTGGAGCCGGAGCCGGAGCCGGAGCCGGAGCCGGAGCCGGAGCCGGAGCCGGAGCCGGAGCCGGAGCCGGAGCCGGAGCCGGAGCCGGAGCCGGAGCCGGAGCCGGAGCCGGAGCCGGAGCCGGAGCTGGAGCTGGAGCTGGAGCTGGAGCTGGAGCTGGGGGCAGGTGCTTCTCCTCTCAGAATTACGAGGCCACTTCGCAGACGGATATGAATTTACAATTAGTCTCATCCTGGCGACTTCTTAAGGTTTGTGACAGTGTCTGGGGTTTCTCTAAAGGCCATGTGTGTGAAGCCATGAATTTCTTGCGACAGGCTATGATACCAGAGAGGCTATATTTAGGGAGGATAACTAGTACTGCACGGTATAATCTGACATTTGTACCACAAGGGAGTCATACTGCATTGCTCACAAATGACAGTGTCACTGTTGGTTTGTGTCCCCGGTGGAATAGGTTAAAGAGAACAAAACATGTTTTTGCAGTGGAGTACCGCGCTGCAAGACAGATCTAATAAAAGTGGATTTGATTGTGGGGGTATGATCTGACTGTGGCTGTCACTGGTGAGTGAGCCCCCTGAGCGTGGAGACAGCGGCAGTCTGCTTGAAAAGGAACAAAGAGACCCTGGGAGCGGTCTCAGTAGACGCTGAAACAGGAGTCTGGATGACTGGCCTGCTTTTGATGGCTGACTTCAGCAGGGCATTTCAACTTCCCCTCCACTTCTCCGGCCCGGTAACCAAGGACAAAAAGAACGAGCAATCTCCTTTGTTATTCCACCGCTGATAGTGGTAGATTTTTCTAAAACTGCACAAATATCAAGCCCAGCATATCCCTTTGATATCAGCTATTCATGATGGTAATATGCCTGCATATCTGTGGTGTTTATATCAATCTGCAGTAAGAGTTTCAATCTGTTCCCTCATGTGGTGTACAAATTATAACGTCAACAAGCATATTTGAGCACCTGTCAAATCCTTTTAAAGAAAACAAGCATGATGTAATCCTGTTCAACCAGGCAATTCATTATCCCGAGTCAAACACTCGTCCTTCTGCAGTTAGCTGCTGCTGTCCTCCCCGCGGAACGCCGAGAAGCCACTTAGGTCCACACTCACCAAGGTGATCAAACCTGCGTCAGCCCACACCTGCCAACCCCTCTCAGGAGAAACCAGGACAGGCAGCACAACAAAAGCTGTGGAGGCGCACTTGGGGAGTTCAGCTAACTGCGTCCTCAATCACTGCATCTCGGAGCCGTCCGAGGATTGCAGGTGTTTAGGGGGGGAGAGCAGGGGTTTGTTTGAGAGGCATCAGCTGAGTAATGTGTGAGGAATATTCCAGCTACTTTGTGTTTCCACCTTATTATTTCAAACGATCTACAAAATTAGAAACTGTAACACAAAGTAGAACATTTAAAGGGTGCAAACTGCTGCTACTGCAAAGACAAACAAGATCAAAGAAATGTTAAAGCTGCTGCCAGTAGCTCATTAGGGTCAGCATGGAAACCTTAAAGGCACCCTAAGTAACTTTTTCTTATTTTTAAAGGTTTTTTGAGACAGTATGTGCTAATATGACACAGTGGTAATGAAAAGTCACTCAGCCCCATCTGCTGCTTGTGTCCAGAATACCACACTTGCAACTTCTGAGTCTCCGGTCCGGTGCCATGAAGTCTCACAAAGTCACGTATCTCAGAAACATCTCACGAGAAGCAGTAACGTTCTATTGTATTGTGTTCGTCATGGTGGAACCTCCAAAGTAACACAAAAAAAAAAACACACCCTTTTTCTGATGATTGAAAACACAGGCGCACAGCAAGGGGAGGGGTCAACAGTTCATTTTTATGACAGTGTCTTAAAAGGGACACTAGGGGGTGCTAAAGTCAAGCCAAAACGGCCTCGTGTGCCTTCAACATGATAACATGGTAATGAGAGGCTGGGAGGAACAGACTAAACTCAATACAAATCTTAAAGGGCCAGAAAGAAATTCCTCAACGAATCAGGAAACCACTCTGAAAGTGAAAGTAAATGTTAAAGCGAGCAGCTCATGCTCTCATTGTCCTCTTGCTATTCAAATGTGGGACCTTCGATATGGCAACATAGATAGAGTGAAATAATTCTACAGCTCAGGGGTCACGATATGTGGCTCGCAGGCTGGATGTGGGATACTGAGTACCGTGGACTAAATGATAAACAGCTGCTGAGTGAAAACTAGAAGTCATATTAAAACATATGACAGAACAACTTAGTGGTTCTAACTAGGGATCGGTATTGGTTAAAGTTACCCGATACCAGGAACCGATACCAGTGGCTTCACTGTCTGTGACTTGTGATTTCTGTTGTAGTTTCCTATATTGAACACTAGGGGGAGCTATTGAGCTAAAGAGGAACAGTGTGGGTTGAGAGCTGGAGATGGTGCCAAATAGTTCATTTTATTTGGTTAAAATGTGGAAAACTGCAATAATTTCACTGTGAAATCACAGAAAATGGTTATTTTTCACCTTATATTTTAGTTTTGTGATCATTTTTATTAATATATTTTATTTTTTATCTAACTCAGTTATTTGTTGTAAAAAGCAGAGAAGAAAAAATAAAACCTGTATTCCAATTCGTTGCATTTTTTTGTGTGGTAGAAGTATTGGTACTCGGTATCGGCAAGTACTCAGATTTAAGTATCGGTATCGGATCGGTTTTGAAAAAAGTGGTATCGGTACACCCTAGTTCTAACTGTCACTTTTTAAGTTTCTCTAGTGTTCTATAGGAGATATGACAAGTTAAAAAGATCATTCACTTCCAGATTGAAGGGAAAGATTTTGAGCTAACATTTAACTGAAGTTTATGGATGCTTAGGAGGGGTGTCTGCACTCTGAGAGGATATGAGAGAAAACCATCAGTCCTACAGCAGTGACGGACCCAACAGACGAAAGAAGACAAAAATACACACATTTTGATGTATAATGTGTATTTATACTAACGTAGATCTGAAAGTAAAATAAAATGTTTGAGTGACATCATCAACTGTCAGTTCTCATGGAGAAATCATTAAAAATCATAACATAAACTTTGATTGTATTAAAAAAATGAAAGATATCAAAACATCTGTTCAGTCGTGTAACGTCCAGCTTCCTGTTTAAACTCAGGGCTGTGTCCGGACTCAGGGGTAGGACGCTTGTGAGGACGCATTTAGAGGCAGACGAGTGCTGTCCGAATTCGAAGGATACTCATTCATGCGTCCTCAAATGTTCCACCCAATTTTCAAGGATACGTCTCTCATGTATCCTCGCTGGCAAAGGCTATCCCAGGATGCTTTGCGCAACAATAGCAGAAGAAACCAGAGAGCAGTACAGTTTCAAATGTCAGTTTTTTAAAAGATAGCGATGAAAACGATAAAAAGCTTGTGTTTAGGAATTTTGTTTATTTTTTTATATGAAATTTAATAATAAAAATCAGAAAAAAAGAGCTTCTGTGGATCCATTTTATCATAGCCTGTCTGCCGGCGGTTGCTAAGTGACTGGACCAAGGGGCGGGGATAAAAATTAGGCCGAATTCAGAGCCATTCATTCCCGATCTTAGCGGTCAGGTCCTTACAAGCGTCCTACCCCCGGATTTAGACACAGCCCTAGTCTACCAAAGTGCTAGAGCTCTAAAGGGGGCGGGGCATGTGTTTAGCCAAAATCCCATTGTTCCCAACTGAATTTTGCAAACTTTATCTATATCATACGATTTATCGCTACCAAAAATCACCGCAAACTACTCGGTTTTTTTGTTTTTTCAAAAAACAGACAAAAATCTTGATTGAATCTCAAACAGAATACTTTCATAGGTGCTTTAATGCTCACAGACGGACAGATTTCCTCATTAGAGCTGTAGAATATGTGCATTGAAGACGTCTTGATTAGAACACAGTAAAGCCAGGAGCAGAGGAATATTAAAGCAGCTCGATGCTGAGTGCAGATTTGAGCATCAGCACTGTGCAGGATGTTTTTTTTCAATGATATGTTTGAATTATTTCTTATGGGTGTGCATAATGGCAATATAAATCTTTCTGGGTGTGCAATTACAAAGACTGGCATGGTCTATTCCCCGCTGGGTGATCGCCTGCGAACAATGACATATTACCGGCTGGCCAGCAGTGGTCATTAAGAACTGATATGGGATTTATGGCCAGTCTTTAAACATGAGATGGCATTAAAGAGATTTGAATACAGTCAAAATGGCACAAAGAATCCTGCCTGAGCAGGATGGAGCTAATGAACTGTGCCTGGAAAGCACAAGGATATAAAGTTATTTTGGGTAAAGCCAATTTCTCATGAAGCGAAATGAGCGTGGTTTTAATCAGAGTCCATAACAAACTCACCGTGTTATTACAGCGTTCTGGTGGTGAGAGTATTATTGGGCAGTAATTAGCAAAGTTTAACATTTAATCTATTATCTCTCCGTGTTTGTAAAAGCAAAAAGCAACAATTCAGAATGACGCCGACCTTGACAAAATTATCTCAGTGTTCCTGCGTGACAACAAAAGCTCGCTCTATAACCATGCTACTAATTTCCAGCTGCAATTAAGGAGTCTTACATTCCACACGATACCTGCTGAGTGAGTATAAGGAGCTTAAACATCAGATGTGTTCATTTGAAAGTGAGAAATAAAGACTTTGCCTCATCATATTAGTGCCAGCCCTTAAAGTGACTGTTTATCATGAGGTAGTGCTCAAGGTTTTAATGAGCTCCCTGCCTGTTCTAGTATAATTCCAATTAGTCCCTCCGTCTCATATAATGGCATGATTACCTTGTGAAGCCTCCATTGTTTTCCGAACAAGCCTTGAAAGGAACCCTGACTATTTTAATCTGTTTCCCAGTGGCAGCACACCTGCCAAGGCAGTTACACCTCCTGCAGAATGATCACAGGTACTGGTTCATTAATACAGAGAATGGCAGTGTCTGAATTCCCCTGCATGGTCACACCTAGTGGATAGATACAAAAAAAGAAAAGAAAAAGAATGTTATAATCTGATTTTGATTGCGTTTCTCTTACACTGGGAAAATATACACCATCCCAAATTACACGCAGCGAGGAGTAGGAGGAATGTCGGGTTTTTACTGGAAACTAGTCAGAATTAGATTAAAATCCTCCTCTCACTCGTGGTACAGTCTCTCAGCGGTAAGAAATCCCCAAAGCAAAGGCGTTTACCATCGCGATTATAGAGGATATCCAGTCCAGTTGTTCTCATAAAGGCTGGTTATGGTTGCATCTAGAACCTCATTGGGCTGCGATTCACTAAAAAGTGTCCAAAATGTTTGTGAAGTTTCTTCATTTCCAAAGTTTCAGCTCAGTTTTAACATTTAAAACCTGTTTTTACACTGCAAAAACTGATTTCTAAGAAAGTAAAGTAGACATTTTGACTTATTTTTTATCTAAAAAGAAAATATATTCTTACAGCCCTACTTGAAATAGACCAGATCTTCTTAAATATGGTCACATTTCAAGATTTGAGCAAAAAAAAATCTGGGGTAAGCAACATTTGCTTTGCTAGATTCCTTAAAAATAGCTAAATTTTCTGCATTTAGAACGATTCGCTAGTTTTGTAGGGAGATCCAAAGTCGACAAATAGTTTTGAATTTCAGTCAAGTTTATATTATCAGGTGGAGAATATAACATTTTATAGTAATTTCTAAAGATAGTTTGAATCGTGTCTGGATCAGAAGTTAAGTTGTTTGAGTAGGGATCCCTAATTTTATATACTGAGTGTTTAATTTTTTGGTTCCTGAGGCGCGTCGCTAAGATTTTTGTTGCCTTTGGTCCTGATTCGTAAAATACTTGTTTAGTGAATCTCATTTTCTTTTCTAATTCTCCCAATGTCATATTGTCCAAGAGTTGTTTTAAGGTTTTTATTTCATTTAATAAGTCCTCACTATGGTCAAAATTTGCTTGGCTAGATTCCTTAAAAATAGCAAAATTTTCTGCATTTAGAAAAATTAGCTAGATTTACGAAATCTAGCCAAGCAAATTTTGCTTGCATTGGCAGATTTTTTTGCTCAAATCTTAAAATGTGACCACATTTAAGAAGATTTGTCCTATTTCAAGTAGGGCTGTAAGAATATATTTTCTTTTTAGACAAAAATATGTCAAAATGTCTAAAAAGAAGGCGATTTTACTTTCTTAGAAATCAGTTTTTGCAGTGTAGGCCTAAATGAGTTTCACCAAATACCAAGAGCAGACGTTCTGCCAGAGAAACACATTTTATGATTCTCGAAATATTTAGATTTATTTCACAAGTTACAGATTTAGCATTAGAGATTGTTTATTTCAGCGCCTTCAGCATCATATTTCTATGGGTAAGACTAAAATATGAATAAAAATATCAAAAACGTTAATGGTAAAATGTTATAATATTTTAAAATACACCTTAGTCAATAAACAATAATCACCTTATTTTATTAAAATATTTTAAATATTCAATGAATAGTATTAGTACCTTTAATTATAATCTGACTAAACTCTGGAAAATCCCGTGTTTTTAGTCAAATCCTGAAACGTTTTAAAGTCGTTTCTTGTGACGAGGAGGACGGTGGCGGTAACAGAGGATGAACTGTTTTTAGTTTTGATTCCTAAACGAACTACATTCAGCAGAACAATCCGATTGTTTCATGGAGGAAAAGCTGAACGTGTCAATAAATCTGACAGGGGAGCTGAACTGATGCATCATGGGCCTTGAAGTTTTGTCACGGTAATAAATAAACCTGTAATCCTCAGAGAGATCTACAACACTGGAGCAAATAAAAGCCTCCAGAGCTTTTCTCAAAGAAAAACCGACGGAAGAAGAAATGAATGAACAACTGTACAAATTGAAGTTGGACCTAATTGGAATTTGTAGAACATCTGGGTGTTTTTGTAACTTTTTAAGGTCATGTTGAATCTGAGTCCGTCTCAGGGACTTGTGATCATGTTTCTGGAATTTTGAATGTGTTTGAACAATTCCAGGGACAAATTTTCCCTCAAAATGGTCAGGTGTTTGAAACCTAGCTTTGATTTTTTTTTTTAACTAAATGGAAACAGAAAAGGAGAATCTGACACGCAGATGGTGACAAAATCACCAATAAACGAGGACACAATCTGCGCAACATTTGCACAAATGTGCTAATTTATTGATTTAGTTCCAGACCAAACTGTTATAATGTACCACTTCTATGTCATTCCAACATAAATTTGTAAATCTTTGAATAATTTGGTGTCAGTAATGGTGGCAGCGTAGTGAGTTTACGGCTCTTCTGCAAAACCTGCAGCTGAATCAGAAAGATTTCTTACTTTAACCCCTGCAAAAATATGCAATAATTCTGTTGATTCAGTAACATTCATAAAGGTTATTCTAACTGCATTATGATTTTAGTGTCCCAATTATTGATAAAGAGCTCTTAAGGACGCGTCTCACACGAATCATGTTTCTTTGGAATTATACTTGAACCAGGGTTTCTGCAGAAAACAAGCACAACAGGAGGAGAGGACGATAATAGCCAGAACCTAAAACTGAATTTAGATTTTCTCTCATATTTGACACTCCTGCAGAAGACAAGACAGGAGGGAAGAAATGGTAATCTGCAAGAAAACCCTTAAAAGAATCAATTTGGCAAGGTGTCTGAGAATGTGACTTTATCCGGCACTGTGATTCCGACTGTCTCCTGGAAGAGTGGGATGACTGTCTTTCTTCCTCGCTGACAGGCAGACCCGGGCCAAATTGACAGTTCTTTAAAGCGCCTGACAGAAAGCCGCATTAATTAAGTCGTCGCTGGACTTTAATTGTGTTAAGAAGTTGAAAAAAAAATCTAATATGAGAAAAGGTTACCAAGTCCTCCGTGGTGTCAGATTTTCTTCTTTCTATGAATATTAATGTGCCTAATGAAGACAATCTTCGCTTCATCTCTCCATTGTTCTGCATTCAGGTGCCAAGCTTTCACAGCCATTGATTTGTTGTTAAAGAACAAATATGTCACGGGAGAAAATGACTGCCACGTCTTTTATCTTAAATTTATCAAGAAAAACGCCTCTCTTTTCACATGAAGTGTGGATTTTTTGCTCCCTTTAAAAAAAAAAAAAAGATTCTAAAAACATTTTAGCTGAGTGGATGTCAAGCAAAGTTGTCAAGGTGCATCTGGGTGTTAATTAGATGTGCTGAGCCAATTTCTCTTTGTGCCGCTAACAGAGAACAAAAGAAACACAGATCTGAGATGAGCAGGAGACAATAAATAAATACGACAAATAAACCAGGTTTAAGTCCTTTACTGGTTTAAACTCGTTCTGATTCCAGTACAAAGCACAATATAGCTTAGAATTATTCAGGGTCAGAATCTAATCAAGGCGCTCTGAAGCCAGAGGAGAGTAAACACACTTGAAGATTTGCAGGAGGTGGAGATCTGCTGAGGTGGGACTGTCTGCCAGCGCTGGCAGATAACAGTCTTGTGATAAGATATTTGATGGCAACTTACAAGTTCTTTGTGCCTGCCACAGAGCCTGGGGGCAGAACAACACAAGCACTCCCCAAACTTCAATATTAAGGGGGCATCATGATTGCCAGGCATATTGAAGAGACAGAAATTCAAATGAACCTCTCTGCCTGTGATAAGACGACCTGAGTCCTTGTGAAAGATGAGCTATGGCTATTTCTGGAGAACGAAGAGCTCGGTCTCGCCACAGGGCAAACCCTGAATAGCCGGGGTTGGAATTACTTGAAAAGAAGGCCTGGCTGATGTACTTGGCACTTGTCATTGAAGGAGTGCCTTTTTTTTTTTTGTCTTCACAGCGCCATAGATCTCCATCAGAGGAAATTGCACAAAAGGACTCGTGTATTTGTGAATCCTTTTGTGAAAAATTAACAGCCGTATTTTACAGAGGAGGGAAAAAGTGAATATGACAACATCTCAGCTGAATTTACTGCTTACATTTTTGGGAGACCTGGATCTCCACCCCCCCCCCCCCCCTACAATAGTCTCCCTCCTTTCATCTGTCTGAATGTCCTTGTCTTGGGTGGCTGTTGAAAAGAGAGTAGTCACCATGGCTAATTCATGTTGTGGGTTGGGTGTACACAACGTGTGAAGGATGGGGAGCTATGCACATGTGGACGTGCCTTTATTACATCTGACAGAGACGATTCCTCTCTAATGTCAGCCCTCGGTGCATGTGGGAGTCGGTGAAGTTCACATTGTTTCACGCAGGAGGCATCAGTCGAAGCAGCGCTGAGATCAAGTCTTAACATCATCTAGAAGAAGTCTGGTTTTGTGCTGAATGTGTGATCAATTGAGCAGAAAGTTTCTCTAATAACACAAATTAAAGTCTAACTGCTGAGGGTTGTTTAGGAAATGTTCTTAACTCAAAGAGACTCCCAGGAACATGTTCACACCCAGTCAGAACTTCTTTAATTCACATCTTTTGAAATGGGTTTCTCTGCTAACTTTATGAAAAATTAATATTTTACCTGTTCTTTGAAGAACCTCAGTTTAGAGAAACAGAGATCATTTCTGACCAGATAGACGAGCTAGGGGCCAGTTTCATTGTGGATCTTAAAATAACTCAAAATGTTCCTGACAAATATAATTATTAGGGATGTACCGATACCACTTTTTTCAAAACCGATCCGATACTTAAATCTGAGTACTCGCCGATACCGAGTACCGATACCGATACTTCTACCGCACAAAAAATGCAACGAATTGGAATACAGGTTTTATTTTTTCTTCTCTGCTTTTTACAACAAATAACTGAGTTAGATTAAAAAAAAAAAATATATATATATATATATATATATATATATTAATAAAAATGATCACAAAACTAAAATATAAGGTGAAAAATAACCATTTTCTGTGATTTCACAGTGAAATTATTGCAGTTTTCCACATTTTAACCAAATAAAATGAACTATTTGGCACCATCTCCAGCTCTCAACCCACACTTTAGCTCAATAGCTCCCCCTAGTGTTCAATATAGGAAGCTACAACAGAAATCACAAGTCACAGACAGTGAAGCCACTGGTATCGGTTCCTGGTATCGGGTAACTTTGACCGATACCGGTATCGGTATCGTATCAGTGCATCCCTATTATCTTTACACTCATGTAAATGTTAAATTATGTGGAAATTCTGGAAAAAAATATGATTAAACTCCAGCTAGAAGTTGAAGGTAAAACAGGAGTACAGACAGCAGGATTCACAGCTCATTTCCACTGCAAGAAATCATAGAAATGACATGTAAATAACAGAGAAGTGGGACGTTTACAACAATGTGAAGGTTTAATAAAACTCTGGGTTCAAATCCTTGAAAAAAACCTGGACTTTAATGTTTTTTTTAAAAAGATTTTAAAAGTGCTTTAACCTTAAACTGGACTTGGTAATCCCACCATTACATTAACTTTAAAAAGAAAATGAAATAAGCCTTTTGAGCAAATATATACCATTTGTGTACTGTCAAAAATCTTTAAAAATCACACTGAATGATCATGATTTTGATTTTACAAAGATATGAAGAGACTGATTTAGTAAAAACTTTAGTATAGGGTACTTTGGAGTCCTGGACTTGAAATAGTGTTATACTAATGTGGGCTACTTATGGTTTTCTCTAGCTGTCTTGTTTCCAAACATGACTCCATATATCCATGCCTCCAATGATCACTGGTTAAACATGAATCTACTGTAAAGCTAAATAATAAACACAAAAACAGCTTTAACTTGTTTCTTACTTCTTAAGTCCTCTTATTGCTTTTGTTTTTAGCCTTTACATCAATTATAGTGAAGATATGAATCATTTTTTCTAGTCTTATTGATTTCTGGGTTTCCAGACTCAAACCCACTGGCTCAGATGACGAGGTTAGAATCTGAATGAATGTTAAAAAGAAAAATATAGAATTATTGTGTTTTATTTGTGAGGACAGAATTTCTAAACTGAAAAATAACTAAACTGAGTTATTGATCACTTTTTGTCCATTACATGTCATGTTCTTATACACAGCTAAACGTGTGTTTTATTGTAGTACATAGTACTATTGTAGTAGTGTAGCAGCTTTCTGTCTCAGGTAAACAAATAAAGTAATTATTGCTTTGTTTGCAGAATGCAAAAAAACTTTTTTATGTACAATTACGTAAAGGCACACTATGTAACTTTTTCATATTTTAAATATTTTTCTTGATCCAGTCTGTGCTAATATGACCCTTTACGAAAAATCACTCAGCCCCATCTGCTGCTTGGATCCAGAATACCACGTTTGTAACTTCTGAGTCTCTGGTCCGATGCCCTGAAGTCTCACAAAGTCACGTATCTCACGAGGGTTAGGCTAACCCAATGTGGCTAGCTGTTATGCTAGCACCGGAGTGTTTTTAGCTCATGATTCCTGATTTTTTTCCATCTCTCCCTGCTTGAACACAGCTGATTTCTTTGAAGGAGTGATGAACCGCTCCAGTAGGAAGCAGTGAAGGCTGAGGAGACGTTTCAACAGGTAGATTTAGGAGTTTCTGAGCAGAAACAATGCTACGTTTTTAACCACAGTGACTTATAACGGACACTAGGGGGTGCTAAAAACACACATTTTACTGTAACAAAGAAAAGAAATGTAACTCTTGTGAGTTTTCATGTGCTGAGAAAATGACTTGCTATAATTCATGTGGAAAGTTTAAACTGGGGCATTAAGCTAAAATGATTAATAATCAAGTTTTACTATAAATCAACTCTAACGTTCATCCACATCTGATATCTGGATTTTATAATTCCTGATGCATTTAATAAAAATGATCATTTATTATTATTATTATTACTGCTTTTTGCTGTCCATAATTGAATCTAGACTGACCCAAAAAGGACAGAGGAGAACAAATGAAGAGCAACATCAGAGGGAAAGTAATGAAATGTCTTTTAACAACACTTTGTCTCTGTTCTTTCGGCCAAGTCTGGGATACCTATTAACACTCCCTTTAAATTATTCATCCTGATGGATAAAACACCTCTACAATTAATTGCATGTGAGCCACCCAGCCCCCTTAAATCTGTTGAAGAGGCTGAAATACACGGCGCACGCTCATTAAATGTATATTTCTTTACACCGGACTTTTAAATATTGAGCTAAATATAAAACTAATAACCTCTAGGTAAACAGAGTAAAATATAGCCGGTGAGTAATGGCTGCAGAATGAAATATCTTCCTTTCATCAACCCCTCGTCTGTAATAATATGCCTTGAGGAGACAGAAAGCTAAAGAGAGACACCCCTTTGATATGAAACTTTCCTATGGCTTGTATATTCCCTTTCATGGACATTACTTTAGAGAAATGTCTCACGCTGATGTAAAAGTCATCAGATTTCTAACTTTGTACCGTTCATTGTTAAATATTACTCATCGTTATCAGATGAAGTATTCATATTTTTACTTTCTTTAATAAAATAAACATTATGGTATCATTTTATTCTGTGGGGGGGTTGTCTTTTAGTTATCTGTAAATTATTTAGATACAAGATTTGGTTCATTAAAAAAACATTCGCCATAAGTAATTACTATTTTACCTTTGTGAATAACCTCAGTTTGGAGAAATTGAGATTTGTTCTGACAGGATTGACAAGCTAACGGCTAGTCACGATGAGGTCATTTTAAAAATGTATCTGAGAACAATGATTTTATAAAACCTGTAGCTGCATTTGACAGTTAAACACAGACGTCTAAAGCCAGCAGCTGACTGGACTAACCCTAACCCCTTCAAACAGAATTCTCCAGAAAAAGTTCCCCAAAAGTCTCAAAACATTCGAGCAGGTTCTTGGTTTCCTTGTGCGAGTTGCAGGGCCTCGCTGTTGTGTCGCTGGAATTTCGAACAAATTCAAAAACTTTGGGAGAATTTTCCCCCTAAATATTCACAAATTTAAAGTGATAATGTGCAGTTTTGCTTGTTTTGGGCGCCCTCTGGTGTCCGTTTTAAATCACTTCCATTAAAAAGTTAGCCCATTGTTTCAGCTTCTAAACACCTAAATCTACCTGTTGAAATGTCTCCTCAGCCTTCATAGCTTTCTACAGGAGCGGTTATTTACTCCTTCAAAGAAATCAGCTGTGTTCAAGCAGGGAGAGATGGAAAAAATCAGGAATCATGAGCTAAAAACACTCCAGCACTAGCATAACAGCTAGCCACATTGGGCTAGCCTAACCCTCGTGAGACACGTGACTTCCTGGGTACCGTGATGGCGATGGAGATTTTGCAATCGTGGTATTCCGGATCTAACCACCAGATGGGGCTAAGTGACTTTTCATTAACTCTGTAAAGAGTCATATTAGCACAGACTGGGTCAAGGAAAAGATTTAAAAATATGAAAAAGTTGCATATTATCACTTTAAAGAACTTGTCAGAAAGTGCAAAAAAATGTGGCAAATAAACAGAGACACAATGAGGACACTATGTGACTGAACTGTGACAGGAACATTTGCACGATTGTTGCACACTGTTTGTTTACACTTAAATCATTATGGATCAAACCTCTCACTATACCAGTGGTTCTCAGTTATTTTCTGTCAGGACCCCTCTATGAGCATAAATGTTCCTCACACATGCCCCCGATGCGCATGAACGTTCGACCACCGGCGAATCCCCCTGCCACTACCGTCAAGAGTAAATACTAACGGAGGCGCCATATTTCTTGCCTCATCACTGTACACCAGGGATTCCCAAAGTGTGGCGCATGCAGCTGCCACTAGAGGGTGCTCAAGGTGAAAAATGTAATGGCGGAAAAATGTAATGATTACACATTTACAGTGTTTTTTCCCACTCAATAAAGATGTGTAAATAAACATTTATATAATTATTGTGTGGAGCTGTGGGACAATATTTTGATGAACTCTGAGTCTTTTTTCTGTCAATCATGTGAACTCTTTAGCAGACCTTTATTTTGAAGGCAATAACTTTCACTATTAGTTCCGGGGCGATGTTGTGCGGAGCTGCTAGTCTGTTTACCTCATCAAATGGATATTATTTATTCAAAGAACCTTTCTTGACAGCTTGTAACAACTCTGATTGATTCCATGTGTGTCCTTATTTAATCAACTCCATGGTGAGTCGTTTTCTTTGTTTCTTTTGTTTTTACTAAAGATGCAGCGCTACTTGCTGCCGCCAATGAGCTAATGGCTAACGGAGCTGGGTTTTAATTTTTGCATCATTTAAAAACACTAAGCAGATAGTAAAGTGAACCGTCAGCTTAATCAAGTGTAGTAACCTCCTGCTCACTTCCAAGCATTTGACCAGCACTCCCTCATACACACCCGCAGTCTTTACAAGATACGTGCAATCACACGGAAATGCCAGACCAGTGCGAGGCAAAGTCAATGACCGTAGGTCGCGCGACACTCACAGTAATCCCCGGTTACATATAAAAAGCGATTTATTTAATTATCAAACACTCAAAAGTATTTAAAATTGGTAACATTAACGATTCGTAGGTACCAGGAATTGGTTCACATGTGAAAGGTCTCCATCCGGGGATTGGGGGTGCGTGAACACGGCTGGGACATAGAAGGGGGCGCGTGGCAAAAAAAGGTTTGGGAACCGCTGCTCTACACTGGTTTGGGTTGACAGATAGTCAACATTATCCGGCACAAAAATGTATTTAAAACAAAACACCACAACACAAAACCCCATCCAAGCATGACAATAGTCCTCCTGCCTCTTGCCCCCAACACCTCACCACATCCCCCCCAGGGGGACGCGCCCCACTATTTGTGAAGTACTGCACTATAGTGTCATAAGTACAAAATCAGTGAGGTTCCAAATGAAAATGAGCTTTTTTTGTTGACAATCTTATGTCTCAAACGAGTCTAGCCTGGTGAGATGGAGGCGTTAGCTCTGCCTGTATCAACAAGCTAACAGCTAGTTGTAGTGGGACCAGTTCCAAAGTGGGCTCTTAATAATCTCTAATCTCAAAACAGTCAAAGCCAGTGACTGAATCTCTGTGAGTTTAACATTTCATTTTTTACATACATTTCTAGTTTTCTGCAACTGAAATTAATGACGGGTGAAGCTACTTCCTGGTACAATTTCACAAAATGTCTATAATTAAAGGCAGAGCTGTACGTTAACTTTTTTAGCTCATAGCACCGATGCTACAAAGGTTGCAGGTTTTGTAGCACAGAACAAAAAGTTGTAGCACCAGCATAAAAATTCAGCTACAATCTCTAAAGCCAAAATTAGTAGCCATCGTTTTAACACACTGAGAAAGTGCTTATTGTGAAAACACAATAACAAGAAATATCTTCAAACATGTTTATATGTCAATGTGATTTCAAGAAGAACATTTATTCATTCAAATTAGTGTAGATTTTTTTCAAAGTGCGAGTGTGAGCTGAGAAATGTGTGCACAAAACCACAAAAACAGATGTTTTCAGCTGCTATAATCTTTGATTTATTAATAAAATGCAGAAACTGTTCTAATTCTACTTTATATTACTTATTTTATGAACTTTGACTCATATATTTTAAGCTTCTGCTCTGTAGCACTTTGAGATTGTGAAACATAAAGTGCTATATAAGTTAAATTTATTATTATTATTATTAATTTCGATGTTGAAAGCAAATTCACAGGCAGACAGTTTTTATGGTGTACAGTGAGACTGTGATGTTTTAAAATGTTCACTTGTCTCCTGATTTTGAATCTGCTGCATAGTTCTTGCTAAACAGATTTTACTTCAGTAAATAAATGTTATTAAAACTTTGGTCTGCTGTCCATTGCAGTCCAAGACTGCAGAGCATTTAAATATAATTTAAATATAATGACCTTTTACTGTGCCACCCTTCTTTGCCCCTGCCTGGACCCCCCAAGAAAAAAGTTCTAGCTACGCCCCTGGGGCTGAGCTGCGTTCAGCGGGGTCAGACTCCGGTGTGAAGCCTCGTCTCCCCCTGACTCGGACCGTGGACTCGTTAACAGACATCAGTGTGACCCGTTCAGATTTATCAGTTCCTCTGGTTTAATGTGTGTCTGAAGCACAGGGACACTTTCAAAGTTAAAGAGTTTTTTTCCGAACAGCTAGAACTGATGGAACTCCGTCGCTAGACTCGCCAGTCGACTCGACGCAGAACTTTAATCCATACAAGTGCGCAATAGGCTATATATATTTAACATGCTTTACATTGTTTCAAAGTCATCATCACGGCTCCTGTGAAGGGTCGGGTGTCGTCCCGCACCAGTGCGTTGAGCCTGAGTGTTTCCAGTACTGGCGATCTTGTGCCAGCTGCGCCACGGCATGACGGCAACTCCGGATTGTTGGGAGGTCGCCCGTAACGACATGGAACCATCGGGTGCGGCCGGGGTTTACGTCGTGGTCGTCTCCAGGCTGCGGCCCTCGGGTCAAAATGCAGAATGTCTCTGGTTGGATGATCAAAACGGAGACGAAGGACGTGCCCGAGCCAGCGGATGCAGCGCGTTGCGCTGCCGGGCAAGATGCTCTGCACTGGCGCCGCGCCTGAGTTCTAGCGCTAGGTTGGAGACCCGCTGAGGCCACCTGACGTTGTTTGTAAAATATATATATATTAAGTTAATTCTGACGGTGTGGCGGTGCGCCACGATCAATTACATGTAGAGGAAACCCTGATCGCACAAGTGCTACGTCTAAAAATAATTTGTAGCACAGACATTTTTTTTAATCGCACGTGCGACATATATGTCGCACTGTACAGCCCTGAAAGGTGTGCTTTCATTAAGCACTTAGACATTTTGAAGACATTAGTAATCTATTCTAGAGCTGGCCTCACTGTGGCTAGCTGTTAGCATGTCGGTCTGATCAGAACCAACCCTGTTTCTCCTAACTGAGGCCGTTCACAGCACCATCTACATGTAAGATATTAATTGTTCCGTAGAAACCCATTTTAAAAGCCTCTCATGAGTGTTTGAATAGATCTGAGGTCTTGTTAGTTGCAGGACTTCTGTGGTCTCCACCTGGAGAGCCGAACATGTGCGTCTCACTCAGCGCTGCAGTATCGACGCAGAATACAAACATACTGTATAGTAGCAGACCGATGGCTGCTACTAAACTGGTGTTAGTGTCACTATTGATGTTTTAGGACAAAGCAATTTAAAAAATGCAAACTCAGAAGCTGAAAAAAGTCATATAAAAAGTAACGCTGTAAGCAGAGAGAGAGAGAGAGAGACAGACGAGGCATTGTGTTTTTATAAAAGTAGCTCATCCAGGAGGAGGACTGTGCTGCCCGGCTATTTATTGCTGCGCTGCTGAATGCAACGCCAGCTCAAAAGGCTTCAAATCATCTGGGAGATTGTTAGGCTTCTGCAAAAATTACAGAAATGCAGGGGAAATGGATGAGCAACACTTCATAACAATTAATCAGAGGCCGCTGATTAATAAAGTTCATTTTTTATTCCCGATGATTCAGGGGATTATCAAAAGGACACTGTCCTTGTCATTTTGATTAACAAACCCATCCTCGCTCTGGAAGAGGACGCGCTGAAGGGAGACGCTTTCTTTTGCCCATAAAATAAATATTGAATGAGAATATTAACTCGTTAACCTTGACAAGTATTTGTAATTTTCATAAGGGGATAAACCAGCAGATTCAGCACAAAAACTGCTGTGGGGGTTTAAGAAAAGGGACGGGAAGAGGGGTGGGGGGACAATGACACACAACAAATTAGAGAGAATGAAGAATGCTACTGCATGAATCCTGTCATTTTTATGGGCTGGAATGATTAATTTGTTTGTTCAAATTCTCAATTAAGCCAGGAGGAACTGGCAGAATTAGAAAAGGAGAGCAGAGCAGCGTTGTCTTGGCTTTGCAAGCACCCTGGGGAGACGCAGCCCTACCTGATCTCAGGTCTTCAGGCTATTCTGCCGAGAGCTCTAACAGCCTGGAGCAGGGGTGTGATGTACATCTTCAGCTTTCATTTCAAACAGCACACACACACACACACACACACACACACACACACACACACACACACACACACACACACACACACACACAGAGTGAGAGAGAGAAAAAAATGTAAATCAAAATATTTCACCAGCCCCGCCCCGTCAGATAAATCATCCTGCCTTTTGTCCAGGTCGCCTTGTGAAGGGTAATGTCCTTAAAATGTCAATTGTCAGTGTGAGCATGCATTGCATTAGATATAAAGTACAGTTCACCACACACAAAAACAGCAGTCAGTCGCAGCGCTGTACAGAAAGGAATAAAATATGGAGCTTGCTCTTCCCTTTTCCCTGGAGGCACTGTGCACTTATTATTTGTCAGAGTGACAGATGTTTTTCAAATGATGGTGTCTCATGTGTGCTGAACTTCTACCAAAGCCCTAGCGTGAGAGACTGCGGGATGCGACGCGCCATCTGATGGAACCCTCCATGGACTGAATCCCCGAGCTGAGAGGCATTTCTACAGGGAAGTCTAACAACAGAAGAAGATGTTGTCAGGGTGGTCTGCTGAGGTGACGGCGACACTTTCCTGAGCAGCAGCAGCAGCACGGACCTAAATGTGACTCACACAATAACACATGAGGCAGCACGAGGCTCTGGATCCAGAGTGGCTCATCTGATTTGAATTTGCAGAGTGATGTGAATATTTTTCAGTGGTTACTTACCAGTAATGTTAAGGTGCATTTACCTTTTACCCTGGTGTTTATCTTTACTTCTTCCAGCCCTGGTTTGTTGTGTTTCCACCAAAGTCTGAGCTGCTGAAGTGATTTAGTCAGACAGCAGGAAGCTGATTTAATTCTTTAAATGTTTCTAATGAATGGAAGTACTGAGGGCTCCCCCACCACCTCAAAGGTTCAGGGACCTACCTCCCTATCAGGGCCGTTTTCAGGGCAGCTTTCTACCAGTGGCGGCCCGTCAATAGGGGGCGCTAGAGCGCTGCCCCACCAGTCTCACAGGAGAAGGAAGAAGATTAGAATCACAAACTAGTTTTAAAAGAACCACGAAAATTAAACTAAACGATCTATCCACTATACATAAAGTGCTGTGTATAATCTGCATTTAGGTGTAGTTTTAAAATGTTCTCTCACTTTTTTTACCAGATCGAAAGGTGATGTACTTCCTGTTTCTTTGGGAATCTTCTGCGCATGCTTCGGGCGCACAAATCTTTAAACCTACTCTATAATTGGAGCATGTGTACTGGAACCCCTTCAATACAAAGTATAGGAGAGCTTTGATCGCAGAATTTAACAACCGAAGCATGAACAGAAGACCAGAGTATCAGCTCAGATCAGGACGTTGACCCGGAAGCTTTAGCTCATGGAGTTTTTCTCATGGAGGAAACTAAATGGATATTTATTCAAAGAATCCTTCTGAACAGCTTGTGACAAAAAGCCGATTGATTCTATGTGTCCTGATTTAATCAACTAGACAGTGAGTGACTTGGTTTGTTTTTTCTTTTTTTTTATTAACAATGCGTGGCTGTTGCTGATTTTCCCTATTCAAAAACGTCTATCAGCTAATGGCAGCGGCTAGCTGTTCTAAGTCCTGATGAGTGAATTTATACCTTAAATAGCAACATGTCTTTGTTATTGTTGTGGCTGAATGTTAGAGGATCATCTATACTGTTGATTGAATTGTTGGTTCATGTAGTTTAACCCATTTTGAGGAGTTTTTTGTTACTTTTCCTTAAAACGCCATGGTGGCCTATGGGAGTTTTGTGTGAGTGGCCTAAAGTCGTAATTTAACTTATTTTGATGGGACATATCAGTGGATTTGACTTCATTTTGTTTGGTAATTTACTTCATTAGTTGATGTGTTATTTATAGTTGTATTTGTGGTGTCAGTAGAAAGCTAATTGTGAATATTAAGTTGTGTTTTTGACCATGCCAGGTTGTTTTGTCCTTGAAACTCTTACAACTTCTGTTGTGACCACATTGTGGTTGATTTTGTATTTTTATTTGTATCTGATTATATTGATATTATTCTAAGGTCTCCTTATGAAGACTTTATGAATTCTCTACTGTTTGATGTGTAGAATTAGACCGAACAGCTCCACATTTTTAGTGAACTGGTGGTAGGAATTTTTACCAGCAAAATATTCAGTCAGATGAAAATATTTTGCCTCATTCCCTGCTCTAGTGGTGGTGAGATGTGAATTTTTGCACATCTGAAAACTGACTTGCAAAAATGCGCCCCACCCAAAAAAAATGTCACCAGCCGCCACTGGTTTCTACCCTGGTATGTTTTGTCCTGCAGTGGAAACAGACTGGATTAAAGAATGACCCCAGAAAACTACCCTGGGTGATGAAAAGGGTTCTCAGAGTTGCCGTACTGTTCAGCGTACTGTCGTAATGTCTGTGTCGTGAAGTATTCCACAATGTTGAAACACACTCAGCTGTGACCAAGTGCCAGAATAGAACTGTTGCATATCTTCAGCACCGTGGCGCAGACCGGGACTTGATGTGGGACCACTCTTATTGAAGGCAATGGTTTTTATTTGAAAATCACAGCTGGTGCTTGACGCTGCGTGGCGCATCCGTCTTTAAGGCTGAAGATACGCTGCAGTTCTATTTTTTATGTCATGACTTCGACATGTGTTATGACATTGTGGAGTACTTTATGACTCTGACTTTACAACAATATGCTGAACCGCTACTAGTATGGCAGAATGAAAACAACCGTCAAACATGGATGAGGAGAGTTTCATTGATTCATTCCTTTGAGAATTAAAAGAGATGCGACCCTGTACAGACAGGAGATTTCTGGTGTTCTTAGTTCTCAGATATTGACTTTGGGTGATCGGGAAAGCAGCACCCACCGACGCTCCACTTCAGGAATCATCCTATAAGACCAGAAGATTCACCAAATATGTGGCGCTTCCGTGACGCTACGCTAACGTTTCCCGTGGGACCCAAACTTACGGCTTCCTTGCAAAGAGAAATTCATTTCAGTCGCTTGTATTCACAGTGTTCCTCTTTTGGTCTTTACCCAAATGAGGGACAGAACGTGGATCGCCCAGTAAATCAAGAGCTTAGTTCCCTCTTCACTACAACAGAATGGTTCAGCAACACCGCACCAATCCACATATTGATCTCCCACTATTTGAACAAGATTAAGAAGAACATTTCCCAGACCTTGTCATTTTTATAAAATGTCACCCTAAAAATGTTTTCTATGGGAGGAACAGTGAAGGATCCGGCTGCTGCATCACTTGCTGACAGGCCAGTGAAGAACCTTCATCAAGATGGTTCCCACAAAATCGCCCAGAGGGCCATAAACGGCCCACGAGCTGCACTTTGGACATCTCTGCACTATACTGTATGTATATGTGCTGACATCCTGTATATTGTCTACTTCCTGGCTGCTTTGACTCAGATATGCAGAACAACAACAATCCTGAAGCAAATGTCCTATTTTCAGAGTTCCTGTAGAGTTACGTAACACCTGCAGTGCATCGTAGCGCCACGGTTTTAATTTGATGTACATTTCTGCACTTTCTCAAATGTAAAGCGCTTAAAGAGCGTGCAGCCAGTGATGTGTGGACACGGCGTTGAGCCTGTGCTTCTCTTTTTGTTACAATGCATTTCAAATCTAGTCCTGTGTTTAATTTACATCTTTATTACACCGCTGCTCCTTCTGCTCACTCGAACTGTTCTGTGAAGCTACAATCAAATAAAAGGAGAAATCATGTGCATTCAAGTGTAACTCGTCATGAGAAGATTCAAACATATTCTGCAAACTCAACGTGGAATACAACTTTCTCACTGGGTTTTTGACTGCTGTGAGGGGTTTTTTTTTCCAGAAAAATTAAAATAAGTTGCTTTGAAAGTGCTGGATACCTTTCTTTTATTTCCGTCCAAGGTGTCCTCTGATAGAGTACTCACATCCGTAGCAGCAGCATTGACTAGAGCAAGCACTCGTGTAACGAAAATGCTTATTAGTCAAACAGTCCCCATCGGAATAATGCCACGGTCAGCCGGTGGTGAGGGATAACTCTGCACGGATGACACTCCGGAGCTTATTCTGTAGGGGATCTGCTTTAGTACAGCGTGCACAAACATGATGTATGGACACACAAGCAGAGGAGCATCATGGGACCTCACAGTGGAAGAGCTGTGGATGAGTTACTGTTGCGAGAGCAGGGCTTGCATAAAAAATGTTCTTCAAAACAATGACAGTGTGTTCTAGTTTCTGTTTAATGATCCATTTGTCCGAGCAACCTTGATCAAATCCGGACGGCAGAAATAAAGTCATCAAAGATAAAAAAAGGATAACAGCAACATTTACATCCTTTAAAGAGTTTATTCAGTTCTGGAGTGAAAACATAAGTTGGACACTGATTGAGTCGGATCACAGGAGGAATGTTTGGAATGGAGCTGATGGAATCCTCCTCTTCAGGTGATGAGTGTAATATAAACAACATGAGGAGCTCCTGCTCTAGAATGAGCTTGTGTGAAGTTCATGCACCAATCAGCAGGCCAGAAATCAGTCAGTGCTGCTCAGAAACACCAGGGTCAGTGTCTTCTTCTATTCCTGCTTCTAGACTCACATGATAAACTGAAAAAATAATAACAAATGTGTAAAAAAATACATGAAACTTACCTTTTATTTCACAAAAATACATATTATTATGATCTACATGAAGTGTCACATATAAAAAAACAAGTAATAACTGGACCAGTGTGTCTGTTAAAGGGATATTCCTCATAGTTAGATCAGTGGACAAAAACAGTTAGTAACCAGCCCAGCTGTTATCCTGATCCAGCACTTTAGCATTAGCTTAGCGTAAAACACTATAAGTGAATGGAAACAACTAGCATTGTGAGAAAAAGTCTTTAAAACTCACTCAGTAGTGATACTAATGAGACTAATTTACATTGAAATCACACAATTTACAAACTCTGGCGCGTCTCGACAAGGCAGACTCTGATTGGTTCCTTTCTCATCTACTTCCGCCTGCTCCGATTGCTGATTGGTTCTTTGGTATGTTTGTCAAATTCTTCCCGTTTTCTGATTGGATTTCGTCACTGTCAATTCTCGTCTCGTCTTTTGTTCCTGACGACAACCTCGGCTAATTTAAGTCTTTGTCTTTTTCCGTTTTATATTTTTGAATTTCGTTTAGTTTTCGTTCGGTGAAATATATTCGTGGCGAATTAAATAACAAAAATTTTTTGTCGACGAAATTAACACTGGCTGTAAGCCTTCGCTGAACGGCGCATGGACATGCGGTCTCAAAGACGCCTACTCCCGTAAACACGTATCCTCACGTTATTTTCAAACCTCAAAGACAAAGAAAAATAACACAAAGTCAGGAGCTGCACAGAGACTCTCTTCAAAAAACGTTACCAGGTTTACTCTAGTAGCCAGGATTTGTGTTTACGGACATAGGCAACATTGGGTTAATAAACAATGATGACTTCGTGACTTGTTCACTGTTTGATGCCAATTGAACGACTTTGGAATGGATACACACATGCTAACAAGTATCCATATACCGGTAAGTATTTTTTACCATCCATATTTACTTCTGTAATACAGTTTGCAGCATCACAGCCGTTATTTAAAACCAGACCCAGGTCCTAAATCCGATGTCTAAACCTCAGTCAGGTCACATTCCATCCAGCTTTTACATCACTGACACAGAGTGTTTTGAATCAGAGGAGGTGGGAAGTGACAAGATCACTTGTGACATGTGATCTTCATCTGAAAAATGAAGATGGGTAACCTACATCCACCCATTTTCGTATTTATCCAAGCCTGGGCTGTGGAGGTAACAGGACATCTCTCTCTCTCTCTCCAGAGACACTCTCCAGTGAGTTCTGGGTCTCCTCTACATAAATCCTCCAGAAAAAGGCAACCAGGAAGCATCCTAATCAGACACCTGATCCACCTCAGCTGACTCCTTTAGATGAGGGGGAGGAGCAGCGGCTCTACTCCGAGCTCCCCCCAGGTGATGGAGCTCCTCCTCACTGTGACAGTAAATAAGACCCTCAGACACATCTGTACCAAGTAAAGGATCATCTCATTTCCTGATTCCAGGTCAGGATGTACTTCCCTCTGAGAGAATGTCCCAGTTCTGACAAGACTGATGTGTTTGTATCCTGATAAACTCACGAGGTCAGACATTCCTGCTGCTGTAATCTCAGGAAAATGACTGTTCTTTATTTTAAACTTTATAAAAACAAACAGAATTTACTTTAGGTTGATTTGTTGATGGGGGTTTCATTAGTTTTGGCACAAAATTGCAAATCAGAGTTCACCAAAAAAAGCCCCTATACTTTATGTTTCCCTTTGAGTGACTTTACTGTTGGTTCTGGAGGTCTGAATGATGTCAAATGACTACAACAAAACGTTGTAGTGTCTGCTGGTGTGAGCGGACCTTAACAGAGATGTATTCAGTCTGACTTTCATTAGCAGGGCCCTTCAAGTCCAATACAGAGAGGTCTGTCAAAGCCTCATATATTTACGTGGAACATTCGCTGTGTATGAGGAAGGAGAAAATCAATGCCCTACTCCTCCTGATCATTGATCTTTTGTTCTGTCTTTTGTTCTATCTATCTATCTATCTATCTATCTATCTATCTATCTATCTATCTATCTATCTATCTATCTATCTATCTATCTATCTATCTATCTATCTATCTATCTATCTATCTATCTATCTATCTATCTATCTATCTATCTATCTATCTGACAGATTGTACTCTCTCCTGATTTAATTTTTCCTCTCCACTTAACAGCCTCAGACACCTCGTCATTAGCCCGTAAACCTTCTCAAAATAAATCCAATCCCATAAATCTACCTCTGAAGGAATCTGATACTTTTTAAAAAGTGACAGCGGCTGACCTTGAGATTTATTTTTGTCACACCAGAAACCGTCTCCCTCAGCAACGAGCGCTGCGCCTGTCCAGATGGTTTTGTGTGGCATCGTCTTGCTAATTGTCAGTGATGCCATCAAAGGGATGTAGCAGACCTGACAAGTTAGCTGATGAGCAATAAGAAGAGTATGAGGGGCGAAATTAGAGCCAAGAACATGTGATGGCTTTTTTCTACCTTTGCTTTTAAGCTCGTTTGGTCCTTTGGCTCCTTTTGTTTCCTGCATTTGTTCCTGCACTGGATTAGAGGAGAAAATAACACTATTACTATTATTGTTGTTGTAGAAAAGGGGTTAAAACAGTCATTACTGTGTAATTATAACACCTATGCAGTCTTAATATATAATAGAGCAGAAGGAAAAGGTCCATAATAGCATGCTGTATCAAAGAGGTGTCTAATAACACGTTAAACACTCTTACAGCTCCTCACCATTCAACCAGGAGTCAGAGCTCAATGAGATTAGAGAACAGTTATCAAAGCATCCTGATGCATCCTCTCCCCCCTCACCTCCCCCTTGTAGTCACCTGAAATTTAACGTTTATTATTTTAATAACAATAAGCACCGAGAACCCAGACAGGAACATTGATAAATGATCTCTGGTTAAATGAAGTCACATAGTTTAACCATCACAAAGACAGCAGATCCCTTCACCTGGCCTTTACTCTGGTAAAGTGCTACCATGTTATAGCAGTTTGATTTAGCATGTTTATTAAATTCCTGCACCAGTTTCCATTCGTCGATATAAGGTACGTAATCTACTCGTTGTAATATTTCCTAGGACCTAGAATTCCTGCTAAACCATTAGTTTTAGCCAAGGTATCTATCCGAGCAAAGAAGCTCCTTGTAAAACCGACAAAGCTAGCTAATAAAATTGCAGAAGCGTGCAGCTACAAACTTAAACAGTTTTAAAACGCTACAGTACTGTAACTGTTTCTGTAAAGTTAAAATACAGTACCACTACTGGTACTGTATTGTACCTTTACAGTAACAGTTACAATACCACTACCGTAAATTGAAATTACAGTAACTTATTGGCAATAGTGTTGCAGTCAAGTTACTGTAAAAAACCCAATGGAATGTCTAACAGTGTACCTCATATTTGAACTTTCTACATAAAAGTGGTGAAATTTGACTTTAAAAATGTGCCCTTCCATTTTTCTTGCTAAGGAGCAGAATGTCGCTGTTAACTGGTCGATGTATTACGGTAGACTCAGCGCCTCGTACCATCCTGCCTAACACCTGCCTAGCTTGCGTTTAAAGCTGAACAGGCAGCTGCTCAGAATCCCAGCAGAACGTCCCGTGTGACTCTACAACATGCAGGACAAAACATATGACACGGAGGATGATCCTGACCTGAGACTGACATGTGCTAAAGTACATTACAGTCACCACCGGGATAAAGGTCACATTGACTCCTGTTATAAATTGGACAGGACAGCTCCAGCATACATGGAGTGTCAAGTGTGAGGCGGACTGAAAGAAAATCCCTCGGATGTTTCAGGACACACACACACACAGAAAGATGCAGGCGGAAGGATAAAAGTGTGCACGTCTCGCTCTCACTTGTGATTAGCACACTTCATCGTCAAGTTAAAGGAGAAGTCCGAGCTAAGTTCATCGCGTAATGGAGACGCTGGGATGGAGGCTTAGGTTGTCGTGGTAATAATCCGCAATATCACATCCTGAATGTTTGTGAATAAATTCACAGAAAAGCACATTTTTTACATATTCATTAAAGGCATGATGGCGTTTGACTAAGAATACCCTCCTGAAACAGCAGCGAGACTTTTTGCTCTGAGATACAAAGGGAAACGACTTGAAAGGAAATAAGCAAATGAATGCAACGCCTCATTAGACGGGTTTTATTTGACCGTAGCCAATTAGAGAGCATCTGTAATTTAAAACAGCCAACCTAAAAAAAGACCAGAAGAAGAACTCACTCCTCCCGTGGGACACAATCCTTGCCTTGTTTTCATTCAAATTATAATTTTTTTTTGCCAGTGACATGTTCTATTTGAGTGAATCTAAATAAAACACAGAGGATGTTCAGAAACGTGCAGATCAGCAGACTCAAAGTTTGAGGTGAACACGCGGGTCCTGAAGGTCTCGCCGGGGTCGAGGTTTGGTTTGAGGTCGACACCGCTCCCTCCGTCTTAATCAACGGCCCGCTGAGATATTCTGAACAACACAAAGCTGAGGCCTGAACACAGAGCTGCAGACTGACAGCTGCTTTTAGCCCAGAATCACACCTGAGTGCAGATAAGCGTGTTGCTCCTCGCAAAACACAGACGGCAATGAAATATTGATAGAGGGAAGTCGTTTTCTGAGGCTCGAGCGAGCGATCCACATCAAACGGCGTGACCGAACCAAGATCCCGACTGCTTACTTTGTGGGAAAAATAGAAACACCTGTATTGCTTATACTGGTTGTTAAGCACTGGAATAAAATTTTGTGCAATATGCATAAGCAAATGCTGGAATAATGAGCCATCTGTATGTGCGGTCCCTTCCTTGGAGATGCCAAGAACGGCACCATCTGTGATGCAGCTACCAGCTGTTTTCCTTCTTATTACATGTTTATTAAAAGCTGAAGTTGTCCTCTTTGAGGAGAGGGAAAGAGAGCATGGGTGGCAGTGTTGGTTATCTGATTGCCTCCATCTCCATTAGAAACAGACTTGAGCTCCACTCCTGGTCCCATAAAAAAAAATACACTAACGCTTTCAGGAGAACAGAGGGAGCGCTAATTAAATACTCCTCCTTTTTCATCAGGAACTCGCAGGAAATTAAGAGAACAAACACGAGATTGACTGGCAGCAAAGCAGCAAACATGAAAGAGGATGAATGAGTCTAATCCACCAGGACTGGAAATAAATAAATAACTGGTGTCACTTACCCCCACCTTCGCTTAGCCCTCTGGGTTTGTGTTCTGAAATCCCTCAGCAGGGTTTGCGCGTCTGTTCTATTTGCATTGTTTTCAATTTTCAAAACCTATTAGCAAGATATCGATTGACCACAATTGAGCATTTATGCACAGCAGGCAACCTACATCCCTCAAGTCAGAATCAGATCACATCTCCCGTAATTGAGGGTGGCAGAACTGCAGACCACCCTCTGCAACTGTCAACAAATTTCAGAAGCTCAAACTAAGATGCGTCAGGGATGCATCCCGCAACGGAGTGATGGACACCGAGAAGGAGAGCTGGAAATGTCCATCAGCATCCTCTGCTATGAGCCGAACAAGACAGGTCAGGTCTGAATAGACACTGACAAACCCAGGGTGGACACAACTGTCGACGCACACTAAAGCAATAGTAAGGGACAAGTGACAGGCTGCTCTGATGCCTTACCTAACTGCAGCGGGGGGTGGGGGGTGGGGGGTTATGTTTGTCCATATGGACAAAAGGCCAAACTGCATCACAAGAGCTTCAGAGGCAGCGCTGATTCAAACAAGTCTGGAAGCTAAAGGCGGAGTCATACGAGGGTTAATGTCTAGTGACGAGCTGGACTTTAACCTCAACTAACCCAAAATCACTTATTTTATGAAACTTTTGGTGTTTCTGCAGACAGATGATCTAAATATGATCAGCTTCATATCTTTATCCATCTTACTGATGGGAACAAAGGATCCTCCTGGACTTAGTTCTACCTGAAACTCTGTGTTTTCTGTCATCTCTTCTTACGTTTTTAAAAATTGAATCAATTAATCTGTGTCGATTACTTCAGTTGTTGGCCACGCCCATCTCCACTAGATCCCAGATGTGAGAGCTGATAGGTCCCCTCGTCCCGGATCATTGTCCATGGGCTTGTTTCCTGATGGCCTCCCTGATCCAGATGATGGCGTTCTGATGAAGACCGCTGCCAGTGGTCGAAACATGTCAGGTCAATAAAAACTCACCGAATTACCTCTACATGTCCGAAAATATAAGAACCCAGACATAATGAATCTCGTAAAGTGAGATTTTAAGTTTTTCTTAAGACGATCACTGATTTAATTGGTCACAAAGTCCACTCCATAATTTAAATTTAAAATTTGACCTTTAATGTTTTGGTTCAACCTTCAAAGACCTTCTCACTTGGTGAATCCCACGCACTATAGTCTGTTGTATCGCAGTCTGGACTCTGTCTTATAAATGCAGGAACCTGGCCCTCCAGGTGTTGTTGTGTTCTAACAGCTTGTATGACATGTTGCTCCATCCTGCTGGAATATGAAGTCATTTTCAGGTAACGAACAGAGACACTCAGGAAGGATTCCACGAAATCAGATCCAAATCTACCACTCGATCGTAAATTTGATCCCACGCAAAGACGGTTAAATATACGAAGCAGAGATTTTCAGGAAATATTAGAAACATCTGTGTGCTGAAGTGAGTCAAAAATCTTGAAGTTATCTCACACGGTTTTTGAACTAGCTGAGGTTAAATTACGGCCCATTTCTCAAACGTATGCGATGGGAATTGCGAGTCTAAAACAGCAGACTGATGTTTATGACACTGTGTCCATTTCTGAGCTCATAGTGTGTTCACTCTGCTCAATGCTCAATAAAACAAACAAATGCCCTCTATTTCTCTATAAACAATTAGCTGCCAGAGATTGTAACCTTATTGGATCCAGAGAAGTGTTTGAAATAAATCATTAAAGGCGCTGACAGCGCATTTATCTTCACTCTTGCATTTATGCTCTGTGCACAACACAGTGGACCAAGTCAGCCACGGCTCTGTGTGTGTGTGTGTGTGTGTGTGTGTGTGTGTGTGTGTGTGTGTGTGTGTGTGTGTGTGTGTGTGTGTGTGTGTGTTGTTTCCATTCTACTGCAGTGAGTCGGGCCCAGTGTGCCTCAGTGTGTGTGCTTGTACGAGCACCGTTGCGTGTGTCAATCCTCCTGTGGAGCCATGTTCTCAAAGCTCTTCATTCTGAAATCAAGCATGAATAATTAAGCCATTTCACAAGGCTGCTTTAACGATATATTACATGAGAGGAAATAGGTCAAGCAGCATTGTATGAAAGATTATCTGCATGGGCGTTATTGGGTTAAAAGAAAAGAAAACGCATGCTCCTAATGCTGTCCCTACTCTGCAGGATGACTGACAGCTTCAGATTCCCTCAGAGATGCTCTGATTTTCTGTATTTGGGTCATGATGTCACTCCACAGTAGATAATTCATCACCTTTGACCCAGCCGCTGCAGACCATGTTCATTAAAGGCCGAGTCTATGCATTTTTTCCCCTTCATTTATAAAAATGTAATGGTAAAAAATTATTAGAAAGGCATAAAAAATGTAGCAACTTTCGTTTGAACTTGTAATTGTTGATAGGAAACATCAACTGGGCAGAGAAATAAAGGATCAGATGATTTTTATCCATGTGAACCAGCGTGACCCTCTAATCTCTGCACCAAGAGTAGAGTAATAAAGATGGTGCATCCATTGTGTATTTGGAGCAGTAAGGGTTGTAATCAGCGAGCTAAAAATCCATAAAATTTGATGTTGTGTTTTAAAGGTTCTAAAAGTGCTTGCATTTTTAATAAAGTCCTTGAAAATGTAACTGAAACTGGTTTTACTTGCACCATAACTTTTAATTGTATTAGAGTTGTAATAAACCCTAATACAATTAAATTTATCCTCATTTTTTTAAAGAATTTTTTTAGTTTATTAGTTTTTTTTATCATTAAAGGTCAGGTTCAGCTGCTGCTTTACATTTACAAACCGTCACAGGTGTGTTTTAAAGGTTTTCTGCAAAACCTTAAGATTCATGATGAAATAACTCATCGCTCTAAAACTTCATTACAATGCATTCACTATGCAAATGAGTTCAAAACAAGAAAAGAAGCAGAGTTTTAGGTCATGTTTCAGATTTAAATATATAATATAATGTTCTCCACACATGAGGTTTTCCTGTCATAATAATGACAGATGTAGAAAAATTACTTTATTTGAGAGAGGAGCAAATAGAAGCTTTATTCTAAGTTTTTTTTTAATGTTAGACAATAAAACTATTCTCTTTTCTGTTTTTTCAGTGTATCTGAGGGTGAATTTAATCCCTGTGATGTCATTAAGGGTTTATTGAACTTCTCATTTAAACCTTTAAAGGTCGCTCACTAAAATATAAAGCTTCAACCATTGAATCCTGGCGGTTATTAAAATGACATTTTGTTTTGTTCATTTTTAAAAACATTTAAATCAGCAGTTTTTAATATTTGTACTTTTAGCTTTCTTTAATTTTTTTTATTTTATGTTACATTTTATTTTACTTAAACATTTGTACTTGTAACTTTTAATTAATTTAATTATTTTTTCTTTCCATGTTCTCATTTTATGTTTTTTTGGTTTATTTAATTTAGTTTACTGTCATGATTGAGGTAGTGCAGGACCCAAATGCAGGAGGATGGAGGCAGGAAAAGGTGAGGTAAAACACACAAAAACAGCTTTATTGCTGGCTGGACTCAGGAGACACAGGACACACGAGGCTGGAGGTGCAACACAAGGACCCGACAGGGAGCGACTGAACTAAACAGCCTCTAGGCAGGGAGCTAATCTAAGACACACCTGTGGAGGATTCGTGCAGGACACAGGAGGAGGAACACAGGCACGAACTGGACACAAGGGGGCAGGACATGACATTTACAGTTTTAAATGTACTTTTTTTTGTACGGTGAATGAGTTGTTTTGGAGGACTGGCTGCAAACGTACTCTGGCGCGGAGAAAATTACAACTGAGGTGTCTGACTGCACAGATCAGTGGGGATGGCCATGATTCAACTGTTTGGAGGGGTGAAGCCAGCAGAACGAACAGTAATGAACAATAAGGCAGTGGAGAAAACATGGCTGCTGCCTGACAAACAACTTCTAATCTTATCTGTGCCCTTGAACAACCCCACGCTACAGAATGAATGGAGCAGCTGCTCGGAACCCTCCCTCCTTTCTACGTTCTCCTCCTATCTTCTCCTTCACCCCTGCTGGGGGGTGCAGGCGTGCAGCTGCGTCAGCACTGAAGTGAGTTCCTGGTCCCGCCCACCTTCCCGGATGTGTTTTGTAACTGTGGACTGTCAGTGTATTGTTTCCTGTATGCAGAGGTTTCTTCCTTATCCTTCCTTGTCGTTAGCCCTTTTCTTACCTGCTCCCATTTTTTTCTCTTTAATTGTTTTGCCCAAATATATTATTGAAGTTTTCCCTAAAATTGTTCTGCCCAAGATTTTAGTATTTGCCCAAGTCATAGCCCACATAGTCTCATCATTTACCATGTAGATCCCCTGTATGCCCAAATCTCTGTTTTGTTTTTTATTTTCAATGTTTTCTCAGTTTTGTTCTTTTGTTAGTGTTGTGAAGCGCTTTGTGATGTATATCTGTGAAAGGCGCTATATAAATAAACTTTACTTACTTACTTACTTGATTTTTAACATTTAAAGTCGTTTTTTTCTTTTCTTTTTATTTTAAAACATTTTCATTGTAAGCTTTTAGTGTTGTGTTGTTTATTTCTAAATGTTTTATTAAATTTAATTATTTAAATTTGTTTTAAAACGTTGTTCTTACTTTATTTAATTTTATACTACAAGTTTTTTGTAAAGGTTTCAGGTTCAGGCTGCAAATCCACATTGTTTTAGTTGAAAACTCTGACATGAAAATGAACATTTTAGTCAAATGATTCTCAGACTGAGGATCAGAAGATCTGGATAGTTTGGGTTTATTTATTTCATGTCTTAATGAAGAGATTTAACGCCCATCATTTTAACTGTCACGTCTACATCTGAAGAAATATGTAGTTATTTTTTACACGATCAGTTAAGAGCCTCCAGGAAATGATCACCACCCTGCGGGGGTCCTGGTCCCCCCAGGACTGAGACTCATTAGGGTGCAGTAACTAAATCAAGCAGCTGATGAATCCTCAGGCGTCTGATCAATAGTTTTCTTTTAAAAATAGATTTATCACATTAACTTCTTGTCAGATATTTGACCAAAACATGTATATCTGTTTTGACAGAACTTGATAATACAACTTTACTATTTTATGAACACAACAGCACCATGAAAATACAGCTGGTCTTTGTTAAGCCTGACTCAAACGGCCCGAGCTTCAGCCTGAGACCGAGCTAGGATCAGTGTGGTTTCAAGGACCTGTCGTCTCAGACGTTCTGCTGTTTCACAGTTCTTCTACACATAAACACCAACTCTCTTCATGTTCCCTTCATGATATACAAAAGGCCTCCAGCAGCTCCAAATCAAAGATAGTCACCAAAATACTGGAGTGAGAGGGAGGAGTGTGAAGAGCAACAAGCCTGTCAGCCACCAGCTACAAACAGTGCAACAAATATCACAACAGAGTCTCCATACGACGCTATAAAATTGTGAAAAGGAGTGAGTTGTGACTGATGTGAAAAAGGCTGCAGTGATCTCTGTCATCTGTTACATTCAGCCCTGAGGACAAACATGCTGAGTCCCACAAAGCTCCTTTAACAGCAGCAGCGCCGCGTCGCCTCCTCCAGCCTCCAAAGAACATCCTGTCAGTCGGTAGGAGGGGCCATACCTCCAGGACTGGGTCCACTTTCACAAATCCAGACGAACCTGGAGATATTCTGTTTACTTTAAAAGCCACATCATCATCATCATCATCATCATCATCATCAAAAAGCTTCCAGCAGAGCCTGATTTCATAGCGTTAAGCGTTGGTGTTTGTTTATGAGATCACAGATGACTCTGATCCTGTCTCACGTGTGTTTTTTTTTTAACATGTTCTCATTGAGCTTGCATCTTTAAATTGCCACGACGTCGCTCTGCTCAGCCAATTTTTTATTTTTAACCACCTGTCAATCACACAACTGGAAACCTCTATTGTTTTTTAAAAGGCGTCGGTAGGATTTGAAATAGCTCTTTGTTTGAGCCTTAGTAAGTTCTCAACACGCTTTACAAACTGAAATCGAGCTTTCTGGGGTTTTCTGTTGTTGTCCTGCTGTAGTTGTAAATGTTGTCACGCTTTGTTGGATTTCATGAAACCAGACTTCAATCACAGGTTGTCAGGTTGTACATGAAACTCCATCTTTGGAGTAAAGACAGGTTTGAGTTTATGAGCCTCCTTTTATCACGACGACAGTTTTATAATCAGACTTTGAGCTGAGAGTCACTACATTTTGATATGAGGACGTGAATGTTGGGATATGTAAACACAGGGGGCTTATACTTTTACGTAAATAAAATTCAAGCACTTCTCAACCACTTTCTAGTAAATTTAAAGATATTCCTTTAGTGATAAGAGAACATTTATACTCAAAATGCTTATTCGACTTCCTTCTCTCATAAAAGTGAACGT
The DNA here is from genome assembly GCA_006937965.1 of Callopanchax toddi. Lineage (NCBI taxonomy): Eukaryota > Metazoa > Chordata > Actinopteri > Cyprinodontiformes > Nothobranchiidae > Callopanchax > Callopanchax toddi. The sequence goes on from SSNR01000287.1 coordinate 591,036, forward strand.
TATTAGGCTACACAGCTTTAGGTGCACTGATCTAGATTTAAAGGACCGATACTGGTTTCTGATTTTTGTTCAGTTGTGATCTTTTGATCTGATTTAAGATCTTAATAAATAACAGAAAACTTTATTAAAATTCTGACCAACTTTTAATTTTCTGATTCTGAAAGTAAACAATTTCACATCTCTTTGCGTTAATTAGTGCTCAGCAATGGTGAGTTCACTGACTAAACCATTAATTGGAATTTTTGATTTTCAGACCAGCTGATTAAGCCGATTCAGACGACTAGAGGATTTTTTTTGTGCATCTTCAGTTCAAAGCACTTTCAAGAACTTTATTAAAATTCAACCTTCAAAACCTTTAAAGCATCATATTCAAGCATTTTCAGTGATTTTAAGGACCTGTCTAAACCCTGGAAACAGATTCAGTCCAGATTTCATCCAGATGAGTCAAATGGATCTTTGAGGATCTAAGAAAAAAGATAAAGATAAATAAATTAGACCTGGAAGGAAAAAAGGCTGAAGGTCCAGTGATTACATCCTGAGAGTTTCTTAAAACTCTATTTTCGTTAGTTAAAGGCAGCGTTTTAAAGAGTCTTTGCATCATGTGTTAGCATTTTGAATATTAATGACTCTAACTACAATTTTTTTTTAATATCTGTAAAACTGATACTTTTAGCCATCTTTTATGCTCACTAATGCAGATTAGACCATGTGGGCTGTTTTCTAAGGGCTCCATTCAAACCCATCTGGTGGTTCATGAGTTATTTCTCTATAGTTGATGCTGATAGGTAAATCTTAACTTCCATAAAAAAGCAATGAAAAAATATTTTTTGCACTGTAATATAAGGTAAGGTAATATTTATGTAAAATTAACAATGTTATTCTTAAGGCAATAATGTAAATCTTGTTCAAACATCCCCGTATTTCATATTTGTTTTAATTCACTGGTGTTTTTTTTCCAGATAAGTTCAGTGCATGCTTCAGGATAAGGACAGGATGAGTCTCAGGGACTAACACAACAGTTTGATCAGGATAACTGACTGTAGCAGCCATCTTTAATCTGTAGATCTGTAGAGTTTCATTCAAATCCATCCAATGATGCATTCAATATTTTTACTAACGCGGTTGAATACTTGAATTAAAGGCATGGGCATAGATTTGCCATGGATGGAGGTGACGTGTCTCCACCAATACCCAGAAATCACTGAATTGCCTCACCAATACTTCGATTCAAGGGTGCAGAAATAGCGCTGCATCCCCACTAATAATACGTGCAGCCCAGTGGACCGATTGTGCTGCGCGGACCTGTGTACGGGGGAAGGAGGCGTGTCTGGATCGAACGGCGTTAGCCCCGTGCCGACAACACCTGCCCTGGGTCTGGATGTGGACTGGGCTGGTATTTTCCCGGTGGGTTTAGGTCCAGACCGTCCCGGATCTGAGCGGCTCATTTTATTCTTCTCTACCTGTTTCGTCGCGCTCGACCCCGCTGTCCCATCCTGGTCCTGTCCTGGTCCCGGTCCCCACCAATGTCAAGAGCAAATCTACGCCATTGGTTAATGGTAACATTTTAGAAAAACATGATGTGCGATAAGTAACACTTATGTGTTTGAGATACTACAACGTCAAAGCTAACCTCAGTATCAATTAAACTGATTGAATTAGAGCCATTTATGTGGCCGCGTCTCAATACTCGCACTTCCATCCTTGCGCCCCTCAGTTGCGCGTTCCCGCGGAGGTGCGCGAGTGCTTAGGGTGTCTCGATTCTCCTGGCCGTAGAATCCGGACCTTGGCCCCGCCCCCTTTTCAACCCTCGCTACGCACTTCGCCGAAGTCCGCATGGGTGCACACTTCAGCGAAGGGTATTACCCATAATTCCAAGTGCACTTCACTGAAGACCGTAGGGTGGAAGTGCGAGTATTGATACTGGGCCTAAGTTTCCTGTGACTGATTAGCTGTGGCGGCCATCTTGAATTGGATAAACTCCAGTCAGTCCGTCAGTTCTAGAAGTACATCTATTAATCACTTTCTGAGAGTTTTGTTGAAATCCATTCAAAAGATATTTAGTGAAGAGACAAACCTTATTGACTGCTTTTTTCCTTTTGGCAAAAAAAAAAAAAAAGATTAATGAGTTTTTTAGTTTTGTATCTCTCTTACTGTCAGACGAGTCATTTAGACATCTCTACTGGTTAATGTTTGTGTGTACAGTCATTCTATTGACTATATTTCTGACCTGGAGGATAACAGGATCCCCTAAATATACCCAGAGTTTATCGTGGCTGAACCACCACCCTGTAACGAAAGAAAACGGAGTCATTTTCACAATTATTCACTTCCTGATGACGCACCGCAAAAAAAGCTCGACACATTTCACATCAGATTTTCTAGGATTCAGTTTGAAAACCTTGTGAAGTGCTAGAGCTCATATCCAACCAATTAGATATGTTTGAAATCCTCGACCAGGAGAAGACAGGCTCAAATGTCAGAGACGAGCAAAAAGGAATAAAACAGCTTAATTGCTTCGTTGTCCATCTTCTGTTTGCAGCAGCTGAAACAAAAGAAGGTTTCAGCTGCTGCCTTTGCTGCCAGCAGCTTTATACCACATCAAGACATTTCTAAAGAAAATCATGATAATAATCTAAAAAAAAAAAAAAAAAAACTATGAATAAAACCATAAAATCACAAAAACTACGTTAGCATTTCCTCTGTTTTTAAGATGCTATGCTAAAGGAAACACTTGTACTCATTGAGGAGAAACGCTGCAACATTAGCATTCTGTTGCACTACCTGATGTCAATATTCAGCCTTTTTTAGGTCTGCTCTGCTCTCCACCAGCTCCTGAGGGAAATATGTGGCTAAGCTGCTAAAGGCTTTACGATGTTTTCTAGCTAGTTGTTAACTCTGTCTCCTATTTGATCCCTAGCAGATTCTGTACGGAGACTTCTGAGAGCGTTTTTGCTTCTTTGTGAGTGTAACACTGATGAGAGCAGAACAATACAGCAAACTGAGCCCTAATGAAAGCACAAAGTCTGGGGATTGTTCTCTCTTCAGTCGTTGCATCTTTGTTTTATTCTGAGTTTTTGAAGTTATTTGCTATTGAGTAGGAAAATACTGTAATTACTGTTAAAGAGGACACTTTATGCTTTTGGGTGTGTTAAATAACATCAGTGGAAGTGCTGTCCCTCAGGAGACACTGTAGCAGAACCGCCTGCAGTGTTTTGTTTGTAGTTAAGTCTTTTCTTTCTTTATTTAATATTGCTGAGTAAAACATGTCTTCCTTTCCCCTTTTTTAAATTTGAATATCTATAACGCTGCATGAAACCTTTTTATAACGAGTGGTTAGTTCAACACCACTCAAACAGCTGCCGCTTCCTGTCACTGCCATATTTAAACAACCAGCTGACCAATCACAGCAGACGTGACCCTCTGGGAGGGAGGTCTTAAAGAGACAGTAACCAAAACTATTTGTCTCTCATGAAAAGGAATCAGTGTTTGTCCTGATGCAGCAGTCAGAGCAGGAGATGTTAACCCCTCAACATCCAGACCGCAAAGGAACCACACTGATCCCAACCTGGAATACTCCTCATCCACTTTATGTGTGTGTGTGTGTGTGTGTGCACCTCTGTGCGACATGTTTTACTGTGACTTGTTGCAGGCTCCTAAGGGAACCATGAGGCTAAAAGCAAAACTTTACTCATAAAACGAAACTAAAAGGAAAAACAATCTAATGAAACTGTGTCTGTTTTGACTGTCCGAATCCCTGATAAAGGTGCAGGGTTGGAATTGTAATGAATAAAGAAACAAGAATCAACCAAATCTCACAATTTTAAACATATTTATTGTGTTTTAACTCACTTTCTGCCTCTCTCATGACATTATTTCTCTCTTCTACTGAGTTCATTACAATTACAAACAGCTGCAATGACTGGCAACTAGTTAGAGACACAAGATTGCAAAAAATTGAAACATTTCAGTTGAAATCACACAGAAATTTGAACAGTATGTATGAAATTTTGTGTATGTTAGAACTGCAAATAAATTGCAACATTTGAGTGAAATTTATACAAATGTAAAGCAAATTTTCTCATAACAATTTAGTCAAAATGTGCACAAGTTATGTCTTAATTTGTTTGTGATTTGTTCTTTTTTTATTTTCAGTTTTGTTATACAACAAAGCAATTAACGAACCAACCAACCCAAACGACTGACCAACCAACTAATCCACTAATCAACCAATTAAATAAACGACTGACCAACCAGTCAACCAACCAATTAACCAACAAACCAACATGGCAACCTCTTAACCAACCAATTTACCAACCAACTAAATGATGACCAATGAACCAACCAATCAAACAACCAAACGATTGATCTACCAACCAATCAATTACCAACCAAATAATCTACAAACTAACCAGCCAACAAACCAATTAACCAACCAACCATCCTAATAACCAATTAACCTACCAAATGAATGATCAACCAAACAACCAACCTACCTACAACCAACCAAACGACTGACCAACCTACCAAATAATTTACTAACCAACCAATTAAATAAACAACTGACCAACCAGTCAACCAACGTGGCAACCCCCTTATCAATCAATAAACCAACAGACCAAGCATTAAACCAACCAATTAACCAACCAACCAGTTAAACAATCATTTAAACAACCAAACGATTGACCTACCAACCAATCAATTACCAACCAAATAATCTACAAACTAACCAACCAACCAACCAACCAACCAACCAACCAACCAACCAACCAACAAACCTACTAACTAACCTATTAGCCAATCAATTAACCAACCAACCAACCAACCAACCAACCAACCAATCAATCAAACAAATATAGTTATTCTAACAAAACCTATTTCTAAAGCATTTCTATACATGTGAGTGTACTACACAGTTCTTTACAGCATAGAACTATAAACAGACAAATAACAGCAACAACAAAATCTCAGCAATATTTAAACCATAAGCAGAAAAATCTCAACAAACTCTTGTTCAATGACAAGAAAGTAGTTCTACTCCTGATGAGAACAATAACAGCCACAGGTGGCCTCATCACCCCCTTTCTTTAAAAAAAAAACACTAACAAGTTCTGTGTTTTTCACACATCGTCACAGTGGCAGAACACACTTAAGCAAAACCTGTTAAGGTTGCATCCTGGTAAATCCTCAATCAGCCAGGTATGAGAATGGCAACCATGTGAGTGCGGAAAAGAGCTCATCAAGACTCTGGGGATGACAGATTCCACCATCTGCACGTGGATCTCATGCATGAACAGTTGGTGAAAAGTTGTAGATACAAGCGCTGATTGGAAACTTTTTATTTTCACAGTTTGTTGCGGAGAGGTGTGGAGAGGCAGATGTGGCACGGATGCAGCGTGGGTGTGGGCGGCAGTGGAGCGAGGCCTTCAGAGGAGAGATAAGGCGTGGTGGTGGTGGAGGTGGGCATCGCTGTAGCGGCTGTCACGGCACGCTTTGTGTACACACAGTGTTAGGAGCTGTCAGACAGGTAAGGCTCCGGCTTGATCTGAGCCGTGATTGATCGCACAGGTTCAGGTGGAGTTCACGGGAGGTCTCTGGTATCATCGGCAAAATGAGTGACAGACACAAAATAGGGTGATGGAATATTATCAGGAAGCCATTTGTAATGCGGGGCGAGCCTGGATCTCTGAGGGGTGTTGTCTCTCTGAAATGAAGTCATCCATCACCTGCAGCTTCATATTTGATTAGGTCATGAGACGCTTTTAAAGAGAAAGAGAGGCTTTACTCGCTACGGTCCGAAAACCACAGATGGAGGAAGGAGCGCCTGGGAGATTATTTAAAGTAAAGCGTGTGAAAAACATACTTCAACATAAAATGTGTAACATAAGTTGTAAAGAGTGGCGTCGTGGACTTAGATGTGTCTAGAACTTCACTGTTTTTCATGTTTAAATCTAATGTAAAATGTTATTTAAAGCTGATTCGTGTTAGCAGGTCTGTCTCCAGAGTTTCCGCTCTTATCACCAAAAGGTGGACTGTGATGTTCTTGCCTGTGCATCTGTTTGGTCTGTTAGCAAAAATAACTCATGAACCACTTGGTGTATTTTAATGAGACTCTCAGAAAGTAATAATTCTATAACTAATTAACTAGTGGAGTCAAGCCAGTTCAAGATGGCCGCCAAATGGACTCTGCAAAGACAAACATGAGATCCCAGTTTCAGAAACAGTTTGGTGCAGTTCTTATAGAGTCATCCTAATCTACACTCTGACCACTAACTGATCCAAACAACCAAAAAATGCCAATTCTTATAAAATCATAAATTAGGTAGAAATTTGTGGATGTTGTCTAGAAAAGCCTGAAATAATTGATCATCTTTTGTTCTCTGGACCTGTTTGGAAGTAAACAAACAAAGGACGGACATTGATATTGATGCTTATTCCTTCTGAATTAAAAAGATTTTAGTCATTATAGATTTTATTTATTTAAACCACAATATTTTATATTCATAAGTGCAAATTAATGAATGTTAAACTCTCCTTTCCATGTCTTTAAAGGCACACCAACTTTTTCATATTTTAAATCTTGTTCTTGAGCCAGTCTGTGCTAATCTGACCCTTTACAGGTTAATGAGAGGTCACTCAGCCCCATCTGCTGCTTGTGTCCAGAATACCACGTTTGTAACTTCTGAGTCTCTGGTCCGGTGCCCTGAAGTCTCACAAAGTCCCGTATCTCACGAGGGTTAGGCTAACCCAAGTGGCTAGCTGTTATGCGAGCTCCAGAGTGTTTTTAGCTCATGATTCCTGATTTTTTTTCCATCTCTCCCTGCTTGAACACAGCTGATTTCTTTGAATGAGTGATGAACCGCTCCAGTAGAAAGCAGTGAAGGCTGAGGAGACATTTACACTGGTAGATTTAGGTGATTCTGAGCAAAGACAATGCAAACGTTTTTACGACAGTGACTTAAAACGGACACTAGGGGGTGCTAAAAACAAGCAAAACTGCATATTATGTCTTTAAAATGAAAGATTTTCTTGCATGACTGATTTATCTGCATTTTATCCACAATAAACAGACATATGTGAAATAATGCTCAGATTCTTTTGGTCTTTAAATTGTCTTTTTATTGCACAATGTAACACTTAATATTTTGATATGTTGCTTGTTTAGTGCATTATGTTTCATTTTAGTGTAGTTTGTGCACAAAGTTTAAGACATTTTTTAAATAGTTTGACTGAAAACATGTTGTATTTTAATTGATCTGTGTACTTTAAAACAGTTATTGACAGTAAAGCTAAAAAGAGCCTGCTAAAAACAATGACATTAAAAATAAATCAACCTCGTTAATCTGTCAGCAAAATATCTCAAAACTCTTCAAACTGATTTAAACTCTGTTTAAACTACATTGGTTATTAACATGCTTTTACTTTTATAAAAGTATCTCAATATTCTAACAAAAACAGAAGCAGTATACAGTAGTATAATCAGATGTCGTTCCACTGAAACCAGATAGTAGAGGTTTATAAAACAGGTCATACAGTCCAAATAATGACGTTTTGGAGCTGATCTGAGTAGTCCATGAGTATTACGCCATTTCCTGTTTCTAGAGAATCCACCCACATTGAGTGATGTCACCAGTGAGTGTGGTCCTAGATGAATAACTGATAGAACACCACTTCAAAATGACCCTATATCACACTAACTACATATCAAAATACCAAGAAGTTTATTGCTGAAAGGATGGAGGATAAAGTGAGACAAAAATAGAAGTATACAGAAAAAAGTGTTTCTGTGTCAATGACATCATTTTAAGTTAAATTAAACTGAGTATTATATAGTAGGGATGTTCGATATTGGCTTTTTTTAACCGATATCCGATATTGTCTAACTCTTAATTTCAGATACCAATATAAACCGATGCAGATATAAGCGTGGTAGCCCTCATAAAAAAAAGACAAACACAGTATTTAATGCAAGGTGTGCCAAATAAATAAAAATATCTCTAAAACTAAGCATCAGATTTGTTATATTTTGACATTTTGGGAGAGAGGAGAAGTAGCAGTTTGATGTATAATATGTGCATGGTATGTAAAGGTCATGTGTGTCATCATTACAAAAACCGATAGCGATATTTACCGATATTACATTGCTGCCAGTATCGGCCGATATTATTGAAAAACCGATACAGATTCCCATCCCTATTATATAGTCAAGAATAGTTAAAATGTTATAACTATTTCATTTTTTATTGTTACTTGATATTTTAGCCTTGTAGATCATTCTTGCAAATTATCATCAAATGACTTCTGGTCTTAAAGCAGCCAAGTGGAGTATCAGGATTAGTACTTTCACCTAGACCCTGCCATTCCTTTACATGTCTGCTGCCCCCTGGTGGAGGATCTACAGGCTGAAAAGGGCCGATTAAAATGGTTTTATTACTGTTATTTTGCTATATAATTATACAAAACTAAAACATTATAGTTGTTATACACACTCAGAAATGAAAGGACAGAATTGTACCTTTTTTGTCACTGGGGTGGTACCCTCAAAAGTACAACTTTGTACCTTTAACTGCAGGGTTGTATCCTATGGATGCATATTTGTACCATTTAGGGGTACAAATGTATACCCTAAAGTACAGGTTTAACTAGTAAAAGGTACAAACTACAAAGGTAAAAATTTGTACCCCCAGTTAAGGTTCAAAATTTAGGGATGCACCGATACTGGTATTGGTTAAAGTTACCTGATACCAGGAACCGATACCAGTGGCTTCACTGTCTGTGACTTGTGATTTCTGTTGTAGTTTCCTATATTAAACACTAGGGGGAGCTGTTGAGCTAAAGAGGAACAGTGTGGGTTGAGAGCTGGAGATGGTGCCAAATAGTTCATTTTATTTGGTTAAAATGTGAAAAACTGCAATGATTTCACTGTGAAATCACAGAAAATGGTTATTTTCCACCATATATTTTAGTTTTGTGATCATTTTTATATATGTATATATATATATATTTTTAATCTAACTCAGTTATTTGTTGTAAAAAGCAGAGAAGAAAAAATAAAACCTGTATTCCAATTTGTTGCATTTTTGTGTGTGGTAGAAGTATCGGTACTCGGTATCAGCGAGTACTCAGATTTAAGTATCGGTATCGGATCGGTTTTGAAAAAAGTACATCCCTATCAAAATGGTACCCTCAAAAGGTACAATTTTGTACCTTAACTGGGGGTACACATGTTTACCCATGTAGCTTGTACCTTTAGGGTACATAATTGTACTACAAAATTGTACCTTTTGAGGGTACCATTTTGAATCAATTTTTACCTTTGTAGTCTGTACCTTTTACTAGTTAAACCTGTACTTTATGGGTATAAATTTGTACCCCTAAATGGTGCAAATATGTAGTGTAAATATGTACCCCTTAGGATACAACCCTGCAGTTAAAGGCACAAAGTTGTACTTTTGAGGGTACCACCCCAGTGACAAAAAAAGTACAACTCTGTCCTTTCATTTCTGAGTGTGTATAAACTTTAGTTTATAATATTAGATTTTTATTTTAAAGATTTGATCAAAACAACACTTCCCAGCATAAGATGATAACACTCTGGTATAAATCCCCTCAAGGAATGCTGGGACTTTATTTGTTCGATCTGATTGTGTTCATGCAGTGTGGGTCACAAAGTACTTGATGCCATTACTCGGACATTTCTCAGCTCTTCCTGTCATTTGATTGACTTTAACAGTAGATCGGTGTTTTAAAGCAGCCATGTGCTTCACATCAACATGAAGGTCTCTGGTGTTTTTCCACTGTTTCTATCAGATCCATCAGAATTAAAAAAAAAAAAAAAAAAACTCCTAACAGGCGAGGAGAGCAAAACCAGATGTTTTAGTTTCATATCTCAATGAAAAGTTACTAAAAGGAAACATGATCATCATCATTATGAGGGTTAGTCTCTGCGTTCAGGTCAGAGAATCGAACCAGTGATTTGTCCCGGAAACAGGTCGGTGTGTGAGTCGTCCAGCCTTCAGATAGTGGGACTGAACTGATCCCAGAGCGGTGCAGCAGCAGCAGGGCGACAGACAGGAAGCAGCTCGGCCTCTGTTCCTTTAATAAACTCACGGTGATCTAGTGTAACAAATGTCTCGCTGCCATCATCAAGTCCAGGCGAGGAGGGAGGAGTTTTTAATGTTCAGTTTGTTCTACGGATCGATGTCTGCTGGCATCGCCTCTCCCCCTCGCCCGCACCGTGCGTAACACACCGAACCAAGCCTCGTTTTTACGCGCAGCACAAATAAAGCCACCGGCGGCGGCTGACTGACACGCGTCGATCCGGGCTGCTGATGGACAAAAGCAGATGGTGAGAGGAGACGGTTCGCTTCCCGGTGGAGGAGGAAGAAGAAGAAGAAGAGGAGGAGGAGGAGGAGGAGGAAGGTGAAGCCGCGGCTCAACATCTGCTCCTCGCTTTGAACGCGGTTCCTCCGGGTTGGATTTTTCTCTTTATTCAGTGTCAAAGAAGTCGGAGAGCCCAAATAAAGACCTCCTGGCTGAATGCATGGACTATCCTAGACCGCATTCTGACTCCACCTGGGCTCCATAGTCCGCTGCGACTCCAGAAAGAGACGAAAACCCACAACTAAAGGGAGAAAATGCCGCGGAGGAAGCAGCAGGCGCCCAAACGGGCTGCGGGTAAGCGACCACACAACCTGTTAGACACACACCTGGGGTCACCGCGGTCCGGTTCACACCTGTAAACAGCACCGAGCAAACTTCCATCCGGTCCCAGCCTGACCCAGGACAGGCGGCGTAGAACCAAACTTCACACTGGGTTCTGTTCCAAACGGGACAGAGTCGGTTTAAAGCAGCAGGACGGGGGGTCAGCGTCATGTAGGAGAGGAGAGAAGAAACGAGGTGCAGTTGTCCCTGAATCACCCTGAATCACCCTGGCACCAGCTCTGATCCACAACTTTATTCTAACAAAAATCTACAAGTTCCTAAAAACATGTGGGGAGCTGAAGGATGAGCTGCTGTATCCATAGCAGATGAACTCTGTGTGAACTCTTCATAATCTTATGGACAAATGGGTTACACACACACACACACACACACATGGACTTAAACACACTTTATTTAAAAAAGGCCCAGATCCTGGTGTTTGGGTGAGAAATGTCCTGATTTAATAAAACCAGGTGTGAATGTGAAGATTAAGGCAGCACTATACAAACTACACTTATTGACATAGCAGAGGTTTCCCATGAATCTTAGAGTCAAACTGCAAACAAACGACTTGGATTTGGCCGAATTCGTCTGAATGCTTCCCCGTGGAGCTGGCTGTGGCATCGAGACGACAGGATCATCGCCGATATCAATAATATCGTAAAGTTGACCTAATATCGTTCAGGCGCCACATTTTTTATGGCACTTCCTTTTTTGTCTAAATGAAATAATTTGACCTCCAGACGACTCGGTCTTTATTCCTGATGTCAGATGGGGATTGTTTTAGCCAATAACAGCCTCTCTTTTATACCCGACACACACACACACACACAGCCCTCACCATAAATATTTCTTTCCCACATTTGAGAAAAGCTTCCTTTTCTTCGAAAACAATGCCCCCCGGTTTTTATTCAGAGAACTTTTTTGGGAGAAGATGCCTAAGTGATCCCTTTACACGCTCTCAGCTGCCTCGCCTGTGCTCTGGTAAATGTGTCAGCCCTACAGAGAAATAAGCCTTCCAGAAGAGTTTCTTCATTGTTGAGGTAATTGTCTCCTCTTTGACAGGCACATTCATCAGTGGCTTAATGGTCAATCAAAAGTTGGCAGGCAGAGTGTTTTCATTCTTTCCTATCCACTACATTAGGAATACTTAATCAAAATGTCTCCCGGTAATGGCTGTGAAGAGTTCATGACTGACTGATCCGTTGTCTGTGCCGATAGAAAATTAACAGCTCGGCACCGGAGAGATGTGGGCCCGCAGATAAACAAATTGTGCATTAATATTTCATCTTCAAGACCTGGGATGTGCTATCAAGCGGTGGAATATTCCTGGGCTGTGTTGTCATTTTTCTCTCGTTTCTTCTCCCCCCCCTCCCCTCTCTCCTGTATTCTTGAAGGCTCTTTGCAGCTGTAACTCATTTCACTTGATGACTTTACTGGGGTTACAGAGAGTGACGACAAATTGATTACCTGGCAGAGCAAGAATGGAGCGAAGAGAGGCGCAGGCTGACAGTCATGTTATAATAATATGTTTAATGATGTGTGGAGGGGGAACAAGGAGAGAGGAGTATTGGAATAAGAGCACGGAAGATGCAAAGGAATAGGTTTCATTTATTTCCTTTCTTTTCTTTTTTTTTTTGCAGCACTCTTAAAGATGCAGGGTGAAAATTGTGTTTTGCAGAAGCATTTATTCACAGGATCCATTTTGCTTGCATCCATTTAGGAGTTGCATCATTACCTAGCTGTTAACCCCACGTGCACGAGGAAGAAGCCAGTTGTCTCTGATTTACCTCCTTTGCAAACATGGCCTGTGTGGCAATTTAAAATGCCAATTACTCACGGTTGAGAATAGGATGCACTAAAGCTTTGCTTTATTGTGGAGCAGGCGTTACTAAACCAGAGGCTAACAGGCCGCGGATTCCGAGCAGGACTTTGTGTATCAGGTTTATATATATGGTGTAAACATGAAGCCCTATAAGTGCTCGGGATGCATTTTTGAGTGAAGGGAGCCATATGTTATTCTGTGGCCATGGGAGAACTCCCCTCACTGTTTTTTTTTTTTTTTTTTTAACAATAGCTCCGTGCTTCAAGCCGTTAGCCCAATTTGCTGTTAACAAGATAAATTGGAGAACAGACAAAGGCATTAAGTGTTGCAGTGCCAGCTAGTGACTGACAGCAGCTTGTGGGAATTGGCTCGCAGAAATTCCTCCTAAGTGGTTTGTTCAGAAAACATCCTTCGATCAAGGCAGATGTTGTTTGTCCAGTTTAAGGAGGAAAAAAAAGAAAAAAGATGTCCGTTTGGGATGACACAAAAAATCAAGAAGAAAAACAAGAGAGGAAAGTGGCGGAAAATACAAGAACTTCCACTCTTTGATTGACTCTGTGCTTTTCCTCTCAGCACTATTATGAGCTCTACAAACAGAAACTAAATCCCCTAAATGCATTTCAGATTTTAAAAACATTTAAGCAAAACGTTTTCTTTTAATCCTACCCCGATTTATGGATTTCGTATCATTTTTTTATGCTCACACGAAGAAGTAGACCGATGTGGGTTTCTGTGGCCGATACCGATATTTGATGACCTGCAAATTTTTTTTTTTCCATCTGACAAAAAAATTGTTTTTGCTTAAAAAAAATCAGAGCAGCAACCCTTAGAACTTCAAAAATTAAGAAAATCATTTAAAGAATACTCTTCTAATGAGGAAACGCATTTTATTGACCCCGCTCAGTGATTGGCTAAGAACGCTCTAATACGGTCAAAAAGTATTAAAAATCAGCCAGTTTACAGGTTAGGTATGATTAACTGAGCATTTCATTTTTGTCCATTTTTACCTGTTTTGCGTTTAATAATCCCAAAAAACTCCATTTAAAAGACAGATTACAGGTGACTGCTTCATATTTTTATTAGGTTTGGAAAATCTACCGTACTCCAAATAAACCAGATAAAACAAGAATCCCCCTCTTTGTCCTTGAAATCAAATAACAGAAGCGATTTAACATTTTCAATGTGCCGTTTTGCTGATTTCTTGCTTTAAGGAGTTTTTTTGTGCTTCAAAAGTAAAAAGTTTCTTTAGAACAGACGACGTCCCGAGAACCAGAGGAAGCGTACTGAGGGATGTTATCATTAGCAGTCATTAAGTGTGTATATTTTCTCTGCGCTGTTTCTCTCTGAATGCGTGTCAACAAGGCGAGGATTTTGTTTTGATCAAATCCAGCCTTGAAAATTTTTTTTGCTATCTTGTGAGAAAAGCAAACTTGCACTTTGTTGCGAAGCTTGCAGTTTTCTAACTTGCAGGAGCTCCCTGTAGAGACACTCTAATAACTTTCTCCTCATCAGCTAGTTTTATTTTCTATTTGGAAAAAACAAAAGAAGGATCCAGCCAGGTGATGTTCATGGGATCTCTGTGCACTTTATCATGCGTGTTGGTTAGCGTGGGTGACAGGTTGCGAGCGTTTGGTGAGAGCCGTTGTTTTCCCGTCTGGGTGGATAAGAACCGAGGCTCCGGTGCCCTCCGGCGCACTGATCTCGCTCCTCGGCGCCGTGCTCTCCTGTGTGGAAAAACCCAGCCTGTTCTGATGGGTCTCAAGGCAAAGCGCCCGCGCCGCGCCGCACCTCTCGACAGCAAGCGCTCATTCACCTTGCCTTCCCTCTGAGACCTGCACTAGTTTCCAGGCAAATGACACAATTTGATATGCCGTCGGGGTGATTCATGTGGATAATGTTTCTGTGTGATCATCACAGCAGAAAAGCAACTATTTCTTGTTGTGATTTTTTTTCTTTTTACTCATTAAGTCTGACGATAACTGGAATATTGGGAGAGTTTATTGCAAGGAGGCTAAAACTCATTATTTCTGCCAAGTACAAAAGAAATTATGGTATTTTGTCCAGGTCCCTACAGATATAATGATTTACAGAGGAAAACGGGGAGGAGACTTTATAGCTCGGATTGTTCATTTGTGTGGATTTAAAGGATAAGAGTGCAAAGCAAGCTTGCAGTTAATACAGTAGCACCGTGGGGCTGCTATTGATTTCACAGGGCAGGTACGGTATGCTGTGCTTTATGGTAAAACTCATGTGCTTTGGATTATTGCAATGATATACATTCCCACTATAGTTTATGTCTGGGTAATTTATATCCTTAGCTGTTATGTCAACACATAATCTGCGTCCGTACAAAGTCCTGAAGATTTAAGTGAAGACATCCATCTTGCAGTAGTTGACCTACATGTGTAGTCAGTCAGAGGGTGTGTGTGTCGGCCATATGGTTTGGAAGTCCTCAGAAACAATCACAGCCGGATCGGGTTAACCTAACCGGAGATGCTTTAGAAAGAGGTCGACATATCATGTTTTTCCTCCTTTTTTATTTTCTTAAAAAGCTCTTTTACTTTTTGAAAAAAAAATCCGTCCTCTCTGATTTCGGAGGTGGGGAACAGCTGAGATTTAGTCCAAAAGCAGAGAAGCACCGATTGTGGTTTTGAGGGCCGAAACCGAGTCCTGATTTTTGTACAGCTCTGACTCTGACTGACTCCAGTTTATCACAAAGAGGTTTATTGAACAAAATACCTGATAGAGAATTTAAAAAATGATGATTCTGGATTGAACTCTTCCAGATCTGTTAGTGCTAGCGTGGATTAGCGAAGGTCTGGGAAACCAAATCGGAGTTTTGAGTTCCAGGTTGGCCGATCGCTGACTAAGCTGTTGAATATTTGAATCAACAGACAAAAAATTAAAGCATTTCAGGAAATTCTAATCCCTCTTTCCTCTGCACTGTGAACACTATTTTCCAAAACAAACCTCTAACCTTTTTTGTTCATAAACACGTCATTGCTAAGTGCTAATTTAGGCTAGCAAAAACAGATCTTCCATGTGGAAATTTAGACTCCCAGAATGACAAATTTTAAGTTAATCAGAGACTAAAATACAAAGTATTCTGTTAATTCATGTTTTTTTGGATGAATCAAGATGATTAAAATTCTAATCAGCAGGTCAGGTTTAAAGAAAAATCAGAAACTGGTATCGGCCTCAAAACCAGCATCAGTGCGTCTTTATTTAAAGACCCATATAGACCTCACACTGGTGTAAATATAAAGATCTTAATCCTTAAAGTAAAATGTAATATTGATCACATTCGGCACAACGACGTTAAAGTTCCGCTAATGAACCAACGTGACATTTCCCTTTAATATGTAAAGCGCCTAAAGACAGAGAAAACATTAATCTTAAGTTATCCGCGGTGTACCTGATTTGCTTCTTATCAAATCCTTAATGAGCCTCAATTAAGATTTATTATGCAAATTAACCCTCAGCTGCTGCAGACTGCAGGAGCAGGAGCTATGACAATATTGTGCTAATGGCGTGATCTGTAACAATTACAAAGGTAAACTGCCTTCACACCGCACGCTCCGCCAGTCTCCGGGAGGTCAGGCCTCCAAATATGCACTCAGGTGTTGTGGAGATTTTGAAAATTATTTATTAGGTCTCTGCTGCGGTGCATCCTAAATAACGTGGTGTAAATATACTAGATGATGTCTGAATTACGTCCGAAAGCCTTTAAATTATTTAAGAGGAATACGTGTTTTTGACTGCTTGTGGAAAATAAATATTTCCGGTAATGATTCCATTATAAACAACCCTGAAGTCCTACCCGGTCTCCATGTTCTGATCGCCATGGTTACCACACAGGATGAGGTTACGGCCATCCCGGGAGCTGCTGGACACTTTAGTGGAAGCGCTGTATGAAGTTGTGAACCTTGCACCTTTTGTAACTTCATTTAGCGCGAGGCTGATGGCTTCCTGACAGCTTTATAGCCTCCGTGTTTTATGAGTCGTCATGCGGCACAATTACACAGAACCTAATTTGATGAATCAAGTCAATGTTCCACCGGCTCCGCTCACCTTGATGGCCTCCGATCGTCTGTCTCTCTTCTGGGGTCAAGTGGAGGCTTTAGCTCTACCATTCAGTTTGGCTCAAACAAAATAAAAAAAATCACAGTTTTCTTCTTACCATCGCCTCAGTGGTTTAGGTGGGAAATCAACAGGAACAAACGGCTAGTTCAAAGTGAAATCAGAGCTTATCACTGTGCTCTGATGAGGCTTGTTTTAGGTTTTATGCTGACTATAAATGAGTTAAAATCACAAATAAAGATTCTTTAATGGTTAGAAGCTGCCAACCAGCCTAATCTCATATAAACAATCTAACATAAATTAAACGATAACGTCCTTCCAAAAGACAACGGCTTCTATTTAGAAAAAGCTGCTCTAATGTTTAGTAGGTGATGAGATCATAGTTGGATTGACTTATTCATAGAGGCGGGATCAATGGTTGTCAATCAAACCGTAACTATTGGATAGAGCTATAGGACCAATCAGAGCCGTTTACCAACAACCGGAACCAGCTGGTAGATTAAACTTTTACCGTATCGGCAAAGCAATACATCATTTTTCAAAATAAAAGACCTAAGTGCCTCTATCTGTTCACGTCTTAAAGAAAAGCCCAAATCTAATTCGTCCAAAGTTGATGACAAAGCCGACAAGCGAACGCGGCTCCTGAGCTGCCGCCATGTTGTTTAATTTCAAAATCGAAGCTCTGTCGTGATCGGATAATCCCGTAGTGCTGTTGGCTGTTTTTGCTTCACACGTAAAGCTTGATTAGAGGTTGACTGATTAATCCACCTGGTCAATAAAGTGGCCAATCTTTGAAATAATTGTCGGCCATGTCTGTGCACATTCAGCCAGTCACAACAGGAAGTAGAAAACGGCGTCTACAGCCACATCACTATTGTTTTCTAACCAAAAATGTCCTCTCTACATGTGGTTTTAGCTTTATTTAGGTGCCAACTTACTCCACTGTGTTGAGAAAAGAAAAAACAAAACAAGGAATGTGAAGAAAACCCCTCAAAAAATACAAAAAGTTTTTGTTTTGTTGTATTAACAAACCATGACAGTTGATCTACACAGTTTGAGGTTTCAGTAGAAGAAAAATCACATACTTTTCTGATGATTTGACCAGTTTAGACTCATGAAAATCACATTTATTAATAAAGATCTCAGCTATTTTACCTACTTAATCTTTTAATAGAAACACGTTTGTGACATAAACTGTTGGTTCTAAAAGAAAACCTGATCCCTCACTGGAAAACACATATTTGATTATATTCAAAGTATTAAATGAACAAAGAGCTCATGTGCATCAATCAGACTCTCAAATGTTCTTATTCTGGGTCATTTATGGATTTCTGTGAACACATGAGGTTGAAGTGAATCCATGAATTGTTTCCTGTGAAGTAGAAAGCAGGCGGCTGAGTCTCAGTGTTACGTCTCAGAAACAGGCCTTTGTGTGGATTCAACTCCAGCTTTCTAATTAGCAGAGCTTTCAAATACTGACTGCCTCATTTGATCATTTTTGTTAGCGGTAAACAAGCTTTAAAGAGCATATATTAAGTTCTTTTTTTTTTATTATTCTGATAAAACTCTGTCCAAAAATACTATTTGAAATGTTTATTGAGGGTATTTTGTTTTACAATACATTTTTTAAAACCATTTTTCTAGTCCAAAGTGCCCCTTTTTGCAAAGCTTCTAAAAACGCTTTTTTTTTCATATGTGGACCTGTGACGTCAGCTAAGGGAGCTCCTAGCTAGGTGGCGCTGCTTACAGTGTTGTCAGATGTAGATAAATAAAGTATTTGTAGGATAATTTAACACTCTGTACGATCAATAATCCCATAAATATGATCATTTGAGCCCTTTGTTGTGTGGAGTTTGTGTAACAGATGCTTGTTTTAATCATTGTGTTAGATTTTTTAAAGCTAAACTACTTTAACATCTCAGACTGGCACCGCTCTAGTCTGCCAGCTGCCTGCTCGCTGTCGGCGATGAGTTGTTAGTTTTAGGTTAGAGCGCTCTTTAATCGAGTCGGTGTGAATTCATTTTAATAAAAAATGCTAAATTATTATGTTTATGAATGCCAATCGCCAGTCTGTCAGGACACTGAGTCAACAACGGGACGGCTTCCTTACCGGTACGGTGACTTCTGTTTGGAGACGAAAAACTCCGGCGGTCCTGGTCTAGTCCAGGACTGGATGTGATGGAGTCCCACATACCGACGAAAAACATTCAGTGTGACTCTAAACAGGCGCCGTTACTTCGATCCATTCACCGGAACCGCTGTTAGCACACAGCAGCTAACAGGAGCTAAC